>JADBJO010022027.1:17500-25000 GCA_016801955.1 Conus betulinus
AAATGTGTATCATTTTGGATTACTTACATCATGTCAACTGTGTGGATTCCTCACTGGAGGTAAGCATTTTTGATAAATGTAGCTTTTATTCTATCCAATGGTGTATGTTTTCATGGTCCTAGGTGAAGTGGTTGATTTCTTTTATGATTTTTTGAAAATGGCAAAACATTTGTGTGATCTGAGGACAAACTGGTCCATTTTGCCTGTGACTTGATGAAGTTAATAACTTTTATACTGATGTCTTTTCTCTCTTTGCTTCTTTATGATGTGCCAAACTGATAGATCTAATCTTCGGTATTTGGTTTCACAGCAAAGTTTTTAAATGGCAGTTTTTTGTTGTTTTTTTGTACTGTAGATTTTTATAAAGATGATATAAACTTTGAACATTGTATTTTCAGTTCATTTTCTAACATTGTAGGCAAACAGAGCTGCTAAGCTAAAGTTTTATGCGTTCTGATCAAGAGACTTTGTTTGGGGGGGTGGGACGTGGGAGGAAGGGTGAGCTGGGGTCTTTAATATGTAAGGGGTGCTGCATTTTTTTTCCCTCTTCTTTTCTTTATTCACTTCATTGGCTGGTGGTTTCTCAAACACTGTTTTTTTTCTTTGTCTTTTTTCCATACCAGGGTAGAAATGGGTTTACGTTCTCGGTAGCAAATGCTGATTCATACAAAATGCATTCAATTCTGTGTTTAAAAAAAAAATCCTGATGTCTGGTCTCTGTTTGTTTTTTTTTTTTTTCTTTTTTTTTTTTTTTTTTTTTTTTAATATATGATTTGTTGTGGTGGTGCCACTTCCCCACCTCCATCCCCCTTCTCCCTTGAAAGCTTTGCATTGAATTTGAAGAAGATCGCAGCACATGGTTTCATGTGTAATGAATCGTTTGCATGAGTGGCAAACATTATCCCACTACTGACTGGAGCCGAACGTTGCCAGCCACAATGCGCACACTAACACGCGTGGTGGCGATGTCCATCGTCTCCCACCAGCACACAGTCGCTGCGCCAGACCTGTCCATCTCTGCCGAGTTTGTCAATCTTCTTTGACTGATTGCCATATGCACTTTGCTGATTCGCTGTTGGCTGTCAACGTCTTGTTTTGTCTAGTACTTCACCTTATATTTTTCTTTATTTATTTGTAGTCTTATATATATATATATATATATATATATATATATATATATATATATATATATATATATATGTATATATATATATATATATATAATTCCAAATATAAGTACCAAGCATATATATATATATATATATATATATATATATATATGTGTGTGTGTGTGTGTGTGTGTGTGTGTGTGTGTGTGTGTGTGTGCTGTTTTTTTTTGTTTTTGTTTTGTTTTGTTTTTTGTTTCAACATTGACTTTATTTCTGTGTCATGACTGAGTGGAAGTCATCTTACAAACTGGAGGTTCTTATGTACCTTCTTCCACTACATTTTCCATCACAATTAACTAGATGACAGTTTCTCTCAGCAACACATTTTCTTTCTAAAAACAATAATTTCGTATTTTGATAGGCGTTATGAAATAAAGAATTTCATGACGAACCAAGGAGAAAATACTCTTTAGCTCTTTCCCCAAACCTTGAGGAACTGGAAAGCACAACAAAATGTTACCTCACTGGCGACAGCACAATTTCAGTCCAGAGGCAAAGATGGGGGAAGGGACGTGCGTGTGTTTGGGAGGGAGGTGGAGGAGAGTGGATTGGGATGAGATATGAGTGGTTTAAAAAGGGGAGAAGGAAAGTGGAACTGGTCTAACTAAAGCCTGTCGTGATTTATTCACGTCCATTGACAATCACAAATAAATGGATTATTCCCAGTGGACAGGTGGACGATGAGGTATTCTGAGCCTTGATGAGTGAGTGAGTGTGTGTGTGTGTGTGTGTGTGTGTGTGTGTGTGTGCGTGCGTGCGTGCGTGCGTGCGTGCGTGCGTGCGTGTGTGTGTGTGTGCGAGCGCGCGCGCGCGCGCGCGCACGCGCAGTTTGGTGAGTGGGTTGAGAGAGATTTCTGTGAACTGTGACACCCCTGAGACAAGTACAAGCACTGAAAAACGTTTTTGTTATTACTTATTTTCTTGTCTGTGTCCTCCCCCCCCCCCCCCCCCCCCCCCCCCCCCCCCCCGCTCCCCTTTACCCCTTTTGTTCATTCACACCTGCAAGAGTGTTGGGGTAAAAACTTGGTCGAAATGTTAGCAGTTCAAGAAGATCTAACTTGATTAGTCTGTTTAGTCTGCGTGGGAGAGGTTGCAAAAATTCAAAGTATGTGTTACTTTGGCCTAAAGCCAGTAGTTTTGTCCCTCAGTGTAATGTTCTTCAGTAAGAAAAGGCCGATAGAAACACAGGGTGTTTGTGTCCTTCATTGTAGCGTGCTTCAGTGAGAAAGGTGTCATAGATCAGTAAGAAAAGGTGTGACAAAGGCAGAGGGTGTTTGTGTCCAAAACTTGCTTCAGCAAGAAAGAGGTAAGACACCCAGCCACCGTGGCGAAGTGGTTAGTGTCGAGGACTCCCGGCCGGGAGGTCGTGGGTTCGAATCCCATCAGAGTCATGTTGGTTTTTCTGCCCCGACCACCTCCTACCCAGAGCTGAGTTTGCTGTGGACTCAATTGAGAAGACTAGGACCACACAGTCGAGTTTCATCTACTTAATGGATGCGTTTCTGAAAGTGTTGCTCAAATTTCCTGACCCAATACTGCAGATGCCTGTATCTCTCAGGCCTGGTTGATGCCGGGATATACAATGAAAGGAAGTATAGAGTACAACCCTGTCGTGTAGTATCAGACCGAAAATGGAAATCCATTGCATCATCTTACTCATCCTTATTCTTATCGATCAGCATAAAAAATAAAAAAAATTTGAAATGTCTCAATTTCTGTGGCCCTTCATGCCCTGCTCTCATGATGACCTCAATTTCGATGTCCTTTCCACGTCTGTGGCCTTGATTTGGTTCCGTCTAGGTCACCAGTATCGGTGACTCCATGGCGGCTGCCGTTGGACAAACGTGGCGGCGCCCTCCGGAGGGAGAGCTCTCACGCCGGCTCCGCGACTAAGCAATTATTGTCGTCAGTAGGGGCTTAGTAGGTGTTGTCCTGCGTATGTTAGATCAGAACAGGCGCCACTGTACACCACTGAAGTGACTCGGCAGCAGTGCAGTGTCTCCTCCAGTGGGTTGCCTCTTGAGGCTTGACATTGACTGCTCCCTGTGGATTGTCTATGCCAGGGCTGTGGCGGGGCCGACCAGGCTGAGGCTGTGGATGAGGGTGTCAGAATGAGCGGCATGGATACATTGCCTGTGAGGTGTTTGTGTCCTTCATTGTAGAGTACTTCAGTAAGAAAGGGGTAAGACAGACACCAGGGTGTTTGTGTCCTTCATTGTTGTGTGCTTCAGAAAGTGATGAAAAAATAGGGATACTTATGCAACAAAAACAGCAACTCAAACACAACTGCGTTCTGTGAAAGTTTCCAAATTTATTTTTTCTTAGTTCTGTGGCCTTTATGTGGGTCAAACATTAAACTGACTTCAATGTCAAATTCACCACAATTCAAGTTTATTTCATTTGATTCCTGTAGTTTTCACACATTTATAGTTTACCTCAGTTCAGGTTTGATTCATATTATTTCTACATTTGCATGTACAAAGTTTACCTCAGCTCAAGTTCATTTCATGTTATTTCTCTGACATTTACATACATACAGCTGACTGCAGCTCAAGTTCATTTCATGTTATTTTTTTCTGATATGCACATATGTACAGCTCACTGCAGCTCAGGGTTCACATCACTCCATTTCTGTGCCGTTTACAGGTCAGTGGAATGCAGAGATCATGTCGGGGGCTGATAATTTTCCAGAAACAAAGCATTCACCTATCAGCACCTCAAAGACAAACTTGTAAAAGACCAGTCAAAACCCAGACATTATCTCAGCAGCAAGATAATCAGCCAAACACTACAAAGACTGTTCAACAATACAAAAAAAAAAAAAAAAAGGGAGACACACACAAAAATTCAGCGATTATCACAAAGCTTGATTTAAAAAATGTTGAAAAATTCATTTCGTCAAACATTAAAGAGAATAATCATAAATTAGAAAAACAGCAACAACAACAACAACAAAACAAACCAAAGAAACACTAATGAAAACAAATGAAAACTGCTGAGAAGAAAATGCAATATTCCGTGTGAAACACACACACACACACACACACACACACACACACACACACACACACACTCTCTCTCTCTCTCTCTCTCTCTCTCTCTCTCTCTATATATATATATATATATATATATATATATATATATATATATATATATATATATGAGATCATGTGTGTGCGTGTTCTTACTTTTCTTTCTCTGTTTTAATATCTGAAGGTGAAAAAGGATATGTTCAGACTGACCACCGACCTCAAAAGGAGGGACACAGGGAAGGGAAAGGGGAGACAAGAAACTGAGCCAAAAATAACCATGGGGAGGTCCAAAATAACCACGAGGAGAACCTGGGAGACACCAAAGGGGCTGAAAATCAGGCAAGGCACAACATCTGTGAAGGACATCATCAAACAGAGTCCCCCATATAAAGAGGTACAAGAGATTAAAAAAGCAAAAAATGTCATTGGCAGAATGGCCAGGACGCCCAACAGTGAAGCACGAAAGCAGCCACTTGGTTCGATTAAAACGCAAAAAAACAACAACAACAAAACAAAAAACAACAACAAAAAAAAACCCGCACAAATGGGATCAGACACACGAAACGCAAAGGCAAGTGTGTGTCCCTGACGACGGAGCCCTCCAACCATGATCGTCCAAGCCCTCCAACCAGGATCAACCCAGGCTCGCCCTTTAGCTGCAAGGACCCCTGTGGAACCTGCTCCTCTCGGGAAACTGTCTGACCGTGAACAACGTTGGTGGCATGCATGACGCAACGTCCCCGCCAAGGTTATACTCCCCAGCCGCCCCTGTTCCACTAGGAGGAACTGAGGGGTCAAAGCGTGGAGAAAAGGGGGCGGGGGTGGGAGGGGAACGCGGACCTGTCTACACTGACCTCAGGATCACTGTGGAACGGGTGAGGGAAGTAGACGAGGTGACTGTCGTGGGTTTTCAACGAAGGTCACAGGGACAACCAAACTGGTGAATTGTATGCCCTGTCTCGCCTGTGCAGGTCCTTGCACAAGCTGCAGGGAGATCAAAGCGGACATCCAGAACAGGAGACTCAGGTCTGGTGCTTATCGTGGCAAGAAGAACAGACCAAGAGGCCGTTGGGGTAGCAGACGTTTTCGGAGCCAAACTGAAAGATGCCACGGCAAGTAACAAAGAGGACGACAATTGCAATGAAGAAGCAATAGTAAATTGCCGGGAATTATTGTTCGAAATTCCCTCCTGAGAAGCCAAAGAGAAGAAACTTAACCCTCTGAGAAGAAAGCAAGCTTAAAAGGGTGTTTATAGGAATCAGTGACGATGAAAATCGGATTTTGAAAAAAAAAAAAAAAGAAAATAGGAACGCCAAGTGGGAATAAGAAATTTGTTTGGGCAATCAAGGACGAAAAAAAAAAAAAAGAAAGAAATTTCTATGTATAGTGTACGTTAAAAAAAAAAAACCGCACACATGAATACACATGTGCAAATCTGCACACGGTACAAAAAATTCGTGCCGACAAATACCTTTCCATAATACATGTAAGGGGAAAAAAGACAAAAACAAAAAATTATATGCATTATTTTACAGAATCTAAAGTCGCACAAATTCAATGCACTGTAAACAGACATTGTATTTATATGAAATATACAACGTCTTTGTGATAAACAGGTAAAAACATTAGAACCCAATGCAGGGAGAATTCAAGCAGCATAAAGAGAATTGTGTCATGATTCAAGGGAATAGTGCTTTACAATTTGAACAGTGACTGGCGTGTGGTGTATTCACACGCGCGCGCACGAGTGTGTGTGTGTGTTTTGTGTGTGTGTGTGTGTGTGTGTGTTGCACTGGCATGAATAAATGAAGTATATGTATGTCAAGCAATCAAAGCCATGAAATCTCCCTACCTTGGTCAAGCTTGATATCTAAGCTATACACAATGAGAATGGCAAAGAGTTCATCATTGTGAACCGTTAGGTCCTGGAAGAAGTGGATCAGGCCTGGACTGGATGGACAACATGAAGGACTGGATGGAGAACATGAAGGACTGGGCCGGATGGACAACATGAAGGACAGGATGGACAACATGAAGAACTGGACTGGATGAGCAAAATGAAGGACTGAATTGATGGACAACATGAAGGGCTGAATTGATGGACAACATGAAGGACTGGAGTGGATGGACAACATGAGGGACTGAATGGACAACATGAAGGACTGGATGGACAACATGAAGGCTGGATGGACGACATGAAGGACTGGATGGACAACATGAAGGACTGAATGGACAACATGAAGGACTGGACTGGTTACCACGCCTCTGCCCTGTTGCTCACGACTGAGGCCAGGTCCCTGACTGTCCACGTGTTGGTCACGTCACACCACCAGTCTACTGTCATGGTACAACGTATGATACAACACACACACACACACACACACACACACACACACACACACACACACTTCATTTGTTTCAGATGTTGGTGTAGATCTCACTTGTAATTGTGGGTTTGAGATTTATTCTAGTTTTGAAGAGCATGTACCCTCTGCAAACTGTACCCTCTCTCTCTCTATAAATAACATAGCTGCTCAATTTTTGATAAGGAATCTACCAACAATAGCAAATCCAGATCTACGAGTGACTTTCTTATCAACATAGTCTACATTGTCTTCTGTTTTCTATTTGTTTAAAATGTACTGATGTGATTCCTCATAGTCTTCATATTCTTCAGGATCTTCTACACCTGAGTACAGATTTTGTATCTCTGATCCAACCACATTATAAATCGGCGGGAGGGGAGGAGGGGGTGGGGGTGGGTGGGGGATCTATTTTCACAGAAGTGCAATGCTTTAACAATGTCGTAGATCTAAGATGTGTCACATTTTGTTTCCTCCTTTGAAATTTCTATTTACCAAAGGTGTAGTCTGGTACCACTAGTGTTTACAACGTCATATACCAACATGGTGTCGTGGAGCATGAAACATGCATGACGTCATATTGTCAAACGTTTTGGTAACAAACGTTATCCAAAATGACGGCATGTGAATCCTAATTACTCTGAAATTAGGCTGATTTTTAATCCTAATCATTCCAGTTTTCTCTCTCTCTCCGTTCTTTTCAATCAGTTCTTCAATGCTAATGGAGAATTTACTGTGGATTTAACTACTAAAGTTTCACTGTCGCCATCTTTGTTGCTTGTAACAGCAACTGGTCGTTCGCCTTCATCGTTTGCTGTTAGTGTTCTTCAACAACAGTTGTTGAAAAACGTTTTGGTATTGGAACAGACCCTGTGGCCCAGCAGACGACTCCTGTCAATGAATGTGACATTGACGTCACGTGAATTGACGTCACGT
>JADBJO010022028.1:0-10000 GCA_016801955.1 Conus betulinus
CTGAAAAGTGGAAAAAAGTCCTGGTCCAGACAAAGTCATAGGTGAAATGTTTAAACATTCAAGCGCAGGGGGGTAGTGGACTTTCTGGTTGAATATATTCAATGCTATTTTTGACCGTGGAAATGTTCCCCAGAGAATGGTCTAAGTCTATAATCATACCAATTCATAAAAAGGGAGACACAAACAACCAGACAATTATAGAGGGGTGGCTTTAACAAACGTCATAAGTCAAAATATACACAAATATTTTAAACAAAAGACTGACTAATTGGGCAGAAACCGAAGAAATAATAATAGAAGAACAAGCAGGTTTTAGGAAAGACTATAGCACGATAGATCACATCTTTACTTTAGACGCACTTGTCCAGAAGTATCTACTCCGAAATGCTAAATTATATGTAGCCTTTGTTAACTTTAGAAAAGCCTTCGATTCGGGTGAACAGGAAACATTCTTTGGAATATTTTGAGAAATAATGGCAATTTACGGGAAAATGTATAAGGCACTTAGAGGAGTGTACGATTCTGTAGTGGCTTGCGTACGTGAAAAAGGTAAATTATCAGATTACTTTGACTGCTCCGCGTGGTGTTAAGCAGGGATGCTTACTAAGCCCTCAGCTTTCTCATTTTTCATCAACGAATTAGCGATTGAGATCTACAAACGAGGCAGACCACGGGTATTAAAATGATACCAGATGCTGCTGAAATTTTCCTTATGTTGTTTGCAGATGATGTTGTTTTGCTTTCTGATACAATAAATGGTTTACAAAACCAGCTGATAGCATTACAGAATAAAAGAAGCAGATCGATTACAATTAACTGTTAATCTGGAAAAAAAAAACAACTATTATGATTTTTAGAATGGGGGGTCATCTTTCTAGACACGAAAAATGGTGGTACGGTACGGTAACACAGAAGTAAAAGTGACAAACAGTTATAAATACCTCGGTCTGATAATCACAACCAAGCTCAGTCATAATGCAGGTTTGACAGAAATGTGTAGAAAAGGAAAGAGAGGAGTGATCGAAGTTCTTAGAACATTGAGAAAATTAGATTCAGTTGAGCCATCGATTTTCTGGAAACTTTTCGACACTCAGATAAACACCCATAGTAACATATGCAGCAGAGGTTGTGGTGTGTGTGGTGTGTGTGTGGTGGGGGGGGGGGGGGGGGGGGGGGGGGGGGGGGGGGGGGGGTGCCAGTCAACAACGAAATAGAAAGTGTCCATGCATTTGCCATCAAGCGTTTCCTAAGTGTTCCCTTACATTCTTCTAAACAAAATGGTTTATGCGGAAACGGAAAATATCCTTTATATATACACACCTATATAAAATGTATTAAATATTGGTTGAAACTGTTAAAACTACTTACACAAGGTTATGTAAACACAGCGTATAAAAATGTTGTTACAACACACGAGATGAAATGGAAAGTTTTAACTGGGTATCCAATGTAAAGAAATTGTTGCTCAGAATTTAAAGACAGATTGATCTGTATGTTTTCAACAAAACTGGCACTCTCACATGGAAGGAAATGAAAAATACAGATGGTTTCTTTCATTTAAGAGTAACCTGCAACCTGAAAAATATTTATCGGTGGTAACAGACAGATGGCACAGAAGCGCACTGGCAAGATTTCGAACAAGAACGTTAGGTCTTTTTGCCAACAAAAAATGGTTTATGCTTGATACAACAACAGTAAATACTTGTCCAGTCTGCAAAGCAAACGTCACTGAAGATGAGAGTCACTTTTTATACCATTGTGATGCTTACCCGACATATTCGCGGAAAATTAGCTTGTTTCAGGTGCCTGTTGTACAAAATTGCAATCTGCTTCATATATTGACACTTGAAAACGAATCGTTGATCAAATCCTTAGCAAGTTATATTGCCGAAGCTAGTAAAATCAGAAAAAAAGTCACTTCCAACCTATTTCCTCTTGTAAACATTATTTTCTATTCAGTGCCTGGTGGTCATTGATTCTGTGACAATCAATGGTAATGTTTTATGAATGCCATTGTTTTGTGTTTTGCTTTTGTCCAACACAACTTTAAAACTTTGGACCTTGAGTATGTGAGTGTGTACACAGATGTCAACAATTTGGACTTGTTGGGTAACATTTTGTTCAGAAATTTTCCTTTATGTAGGTATAAGTTCACGCCCCATGTCATAACGGCTGTACAGCTACTGACATTAAAATATTGAGTCATTGAGTGTCTGTACCACACTGAATCTCTGTCTGTCTCTCTCCCTTCTCTGTCTCTGTCTCTCTCTCTCTCTCCTCTCTCTCTCTCCTCTCTCTCTCCTGCACACACTCTTTTTGTCTGTGTCTCTCTTTCTGCCTCTCTATCTCTATGTCTCTATGTCTATCTCTTTCTCTCTGTCAATATCTATCTCTCTGTCTTTTTTTTCCGTCTCTATGTCTCTCTTTCGCCTTGTCTTGGGTCTCTGTCTCTCTCTCCTCTATTCTTTCTCTCTCTCTCTCTCTCGCCTCTCCAACCCCCCACCCCCACCCCCTACTTCTCTTTCACTCTCTCCCCCGTAAGAGTAAGGATACGCATAGCTCCATAACGGAGGGTTGTTTTGGCCATACACCAAGGAAATCGCTGATCTGTGAAGAGTCAGGGTCTGATGGAGGGGGAGTCTTTCACAAGTTCAGTAGGACCTATCTCAGTGTGTGCCTCTTCAGCATTATAATCTCTAACTCCTTTGTCAGTTCATTAAGAACCTGTCTCAGTGTGTGCCTCTTCAGCATTATAATCTCTAACTCCTTTGTCAGTTCATTAGGGACCTATCTCAGTGTGTGCCTCTTCAGCATTATAATCTCTAACTCCTTTGTCAGTTCATTAAGACCTGTCTCAGTGTGTGCCTCTTCAGCATTATAATCTCTAACTCCTTTGTCAGTTCATTAGACCTGTCTCAGTGTGTGCCTCTTCAGCATTATAATCTCTAACTCCTTTGTCAGTTCATTAAGACCTGTCTCAGTGTGGTGTCTCTTCAGCATTATAATCTCTAACTCCTTTGTCAGATCATTAGGTCCTATCTCAGTGTGTGCCTCTTCAGCATTATAATCTCTAACTCCTTTGTCAGTTCATTAAGACCTGTCTCAGTGGTGCCTCTTCACATTATAATCTCTAACTCCTTTGTCAGTTTCATTAGGACCTGTCTCCTGCCTCTTACCTGTAAGCCTCCTTCAGCACCAAAAAATGTTCTCAGTGTGTGCCTCTTCAGCATTATAATCTCTAACTCCTTTGTCGTTCATTAGGACCTGTCTCAGTGTGTGCCCTCTTCAGCATTATAATCTCTAACTCCTTTGTCAGTTCATTAGGACCTGTCTCAGTGTGTGCCTCTTCAGCATTATAATCTCTAACTCCTTTGTCAGTTCATTAGGTCCTATCTCAGTGTGTGCCTCTTCAGCATTATAAATCTCTAACTCCTTTGTCGGGTCTAGTTGCAAAGTGAAACGACTGCAGCGGAAGTCTAAATCTTAAAAATCTTTTAAAGAAATGGGTCAGCGAAACGCCCAGAGAATGTGTAGGTCTTCCTCAGTGTAAAGTGTGTGTGAAAAATATAAACAAACGAGCCACAAGACAGAGTTCAGGCAAGAGGAGCGCAAGGAGTTCAGAAGATTGCTCTTCTTCCTTGCGCGAACTCAGAAGCAATCTGAAGCGATCAAAGCTAAGTGCCATTTCGTTATTGTTTTCGTTTTTTTGTTTCACCTGATGATGAGACCTAAGATGGTCGAAACGCGTTGTGTTTTGTCTTGTGACTCGTTTTGTCCACGTTTCTCTGGGCGTTCGCTGACATTTATTTAAAGATTTCCTTTGTCCGGGGCCTGTGGCTTTCAGCATTATAGCGTTCGCCGCGCACACTACTACACTTGTGTGTGTGTGTGTGTGTGTTGTGGTGTTTGTGTGTGTGTGTGTGTGTGTGTGTGTGTTGTCTGTGTCCGTGTGTGTGTTGTGTGTGTGTCTGTGTGTCTTTTCTGTGTGTGGGTGTATTGTGTGTCTGTGTGTCTGTGTGTGCGTTGCGACCTTGCGTGCGTACGTGTATGCATGTGTATGTGTGTATGTACGTGCGTGCCTGCGTGCATGCATGGTGTGTCTGTGCGTGCCGCTTGTGTGTTGTGTGTGTCGTGTGTGGTGTGTGTGTGTGTGTGTGTGTGTGTGTGCGGTGTGTGTGTGTGTGTGTGTGTTGTGTGTGTGTGTGCGTGTGCGTGTGTGCGTGCGTATGTACGTGTGTGTGTGTGGTGTGTGTGAGTGTGCGCGCGCGCGCGCGATATTTATATTTCGACTGACGGTCACCCTTATTTCAAAGTATCGAAGAAGACTACACCTCCAGATTACCACTTTCAGCTACTGTGCTCTTTAATGTTGCAGGCGGCCATCTTGGTGGGTGTGTCATCATGGACAGCCTCCGGCATCCATCTCATGGCGTTATTCCAAAAACGTCAGAGGACGACACTCCGTCAAAGGTCAATCTCAACAGGCCTACACTAACCCCGCCTTTCAATCATTCACCCTGGAGAGAGGTAGGTCCACTGCTGGTGGAGCTTGTTGGTAGTGTTGTTGTTGTTGTTGTTGTTGTTGTTTGTTGTTGTTCTTCTTCTTCTTCTTCTTCTTCTTTCTTTCTTCTTCTTCTTCTTCTTCTTCTCCTCCTCCTCCTCTCCTCTACTTTCTCCCCCTCTTCATCCTCGTCTTCTCCTCCTCCTCCTCCTCCTCCTCCACCTGTTCTCTTCCCTCCTCCTCCTCCTTTTCTTCCTCTCCTCCTCCTCTTCTTCTTCTTCCTCTCCTCGTCCTCTTCTTCTCCTCCTTTTCTTTTTCTCCTCCTCCGCCTCCTCTTCTCCTCTTCCTCTTCCTCCTCCTCTCCTCCTCCTCCCTCCTCCTCCTCCTCCTCCTCCTCCTCCTTCTCTGTTAGTATTTTTGTTGTAAGACGTCATTGTGGTTTTTATTGTTGTTATTGTCGTGGTCGTCAGAAATGAATATCGTTTTCATAGTTGTTTGCAATTGTTTGTTGTGTAAGAAATGGTGGTGACTGTTCTTATTGTTGTCGTCGTAATAAGTATGGTTGTCTTCGTCGGTCGTCATTGCCTTTGTTGTTTGTGTTTTTGTTGTTTTTTATTGTTGTTGTTGCTGCTGCTGCTGCTGCCGCTGTTGTGGTTAGAATGATGCTTTTGCTGCCATTGTAATCCTGATCCTGGTCTGTTGTTGTTGTTGTCATCGTCGCCGTTTCTGTTGTTGTTGTTGTTGTTTGTTGTTGCCGTTGTTGCTGTTGTTGATAGAATGATGGTTATTGCTGCCGTTGTGTTGCGGATCCTGTTCTGTTGCTGTTATTGTTGCTGCTGTTGTTGTTTGTTGTTGTTGTCGTTGTCGTTGTTGTTGTTGTTTGTTGTTGTTGTTGTTGATAGAATGATGGTGTTTGCTGCTGTAGTGTTTGCTGATCCTGTTTTGATGTTGTTGTTATTGTTGCTGCTGCTGCTGCTGCTGCTGCTGTCAGAAATTGTGATTAGTTTGTCACTATTGTTGTTGTTGTTGGTGGTGGTGGTGGTGGTTGTTGTTGTGAGAAAATGACGGCCGTGTTGTGGTGGTTCTCTTTGCTTGGTGTATTTTCTTTTATCTCTGACCACTGCTGCTGCTACTGCTGCTGTTTCTCAATCTCCCCTCTCCTTCCCCACACCCCTCATCCTCATCCCCCATTCCCCACAACCTGTGGTAGATAAAACGTGTGATCTTTCAGTAAGAGTTGTCTGCCCTCCATCTCCTCTCCCTCTCTCTCTCTCTCTCTCCTCTCTCTCTCTCTCTCTCTCTCTCTCTCTCCTTGTTCCGCTATTGCAGTCTATCTCTTGTTCTTGAAAGTTTATCTATTTTTTTTCTCTGCATGTCACAATTTGTTTGTTGTTGCTTTATTCAAAGCGAGGAGGGGGGGGGGGGGGGGCTGGGGGTGGTGGGGGTGTGTGTGTGCCTGGGTGATCCCCGTACTGGAAGTTTCTCTTTCTCCTGCTCCTCCTCTTCTTCTCCTCTCCTTACCTTCATCTTCCTTCTCCTACTTCATCACCAGTTACCTCCTCCTCCTCTTCTTCCTACTCCTTACCTTCATCTTCCTTCTCCTACTTCATCGCCAATACCTCCTCCTCTTCTTCTCCTCCTTACCTTCATCTTCCTTCTCCTACTTCATCGCCAATACCTCCTCCTCCTCTTCTTCCTCCTCCTTACCTTCATCTTCTTCTCCTACTTCATCGCCATTACCTCCTCCTCCTTCTTCTTCCTCCTCCTTACCTTCATCTTCCTTCTCCTACTTCATCGCCAGTACTCCCTCCTCCTCCTCTTCTTCCTCCTCCTTACCTTCATCTTCCTTCTCCTACTTCATCGCCAGTACCTCCTCCTCCTCTTCTTCCTCCTCCTCCTTACCTTCATCTTCCTTCTCCTACTTCATCGCCAGTACCCTCCTCCTCCTCTTCTTCCTCCTCCTTACCTTCATCTTCCTTCTCCTACTTCATCGCCAGTACCTCCTCCTCTTCTTCTTCCTCCTTACCTTCATCTTCCTTCTCCTACTTCATCGCCAGTACCCTCCTCCTCCTCTTCTCCTCCTCCTTACCTTCATCTTCCTTCTCCTACTTCATCGCCAGTACCTCCTCCTCTTCTTCCTCCTCCTCCTTACCTTCATCTTCCTTCTCCTACTTCATCGCCAGTACCCTCATTCCTCCTCTTCTTCCTCCTCCTCCTTACCTTCATCTTCCTTCTCCTACTTCATCGCCAGTACCTCCCTCCTCCTCTTCTCTCCTCTTACCCTCTTTACCTCCTCCTCTCCTTCCTCCTCTTCTTTTCCTTACCTCCTTACGACTTCATCTTCCTTCTCCTACTCCTCGCCTTTATCTTCCTCCTACTTCATCTTCAGTTACCTCCTCCTCTACCTTCATCTTCCTTCCTCCTCCTCTTCCTCTCCTACTTCATCCTCCTCCTACCTCTCCTTCTTCCTCCTCCTTACCTTCATCTTCTCCTTCTCCTACTTCATCGCCAGTACCTCCTCCTCCTCTTCTTCCTCCTCCTTACCTCATCTTCCTTCTCCTACTTCATCGCCAGTACCTCATCCTCCTCTTCTTCCTCCTCCTCCTTACCTTACCTTCATCTTCCTTCTCCTACTTCATCTTCTTCCACCTACCTCATCCTCCTCTTCTTCCTCCTCCTTACCTTCATCTTTCCTTCTCCTACTTCATCGCCAGTACCTCCCCTCCTCTTCTTTCTTCTCCTCCTCCTTACCTTCATCTTCCTTCTCCTACTTCATCGCCATACCTCCTCTCCTTTTTCTCCCCCTTTTTCCTTCTTTCATCTTCCTCCTCCTTCTTCTCTTCCCCCTCCTCGTTTATATTCCTCCCTTTGTTCTGTCCTTTCCCTCCCTCCTCTCCTCCCCCTCTTTTTCTTTCTCTTTTCCTCTTTCTCTTCCTCCTCCCTCATTTCTTTCCCTTTGTCCCTCTCCTCCTCCTCTTTTTTCTTTCTTTCTTTGTATCCCTCTCCTCCTCTTTTTTCTTTCTCTTTGTCCCTCTCCTCTTCTTTTCCTCTTTCTCTTTGTCCCGTCTCCTCCTCTTTTCTTTCTCTTTGTCCTTCTCTTTTTTCTTTCTCTTTGTCCTTATCCTTTTTCCTCTTTTTCTTTCTCTTTGTCCCTCTCCTCTTATTTTCCTTTTCTCTTTGTCCGTCTCCTCCTCTTTTTCTTTTTCCTTTTGTCCTTCTCTTTTTTCTTTCTCTTTGTCCTTATCCTCCTCCTCTTTTTCTTTCTCTTTGTCCTTCTCCTCTTCTTTTTCTTTTCTCTTTGTTCTTCTTTTCTCCTCTTTTTCTTTTCTTTTCTTTTCTTTTTGTCCTTTGCTCCTCTTTTTTCTTTCTCTTTGCCCTTCATCTCTCCTCTTTTTTCTTTCTCTTTGTCCCTCTCCTCCTCCTCTTTTTTTCCTTTTCTTTCTCTATCCTGTCTTTCTTTCTCGTCCTCTTTTCCTCTTTTTCTTTCTCTTTGTTTTGTCCTTCTTCTCCTCTCTTTTCCCTTTCTCTTTGTCCGTCTCCTCCTCTTTTCTTTCTCTTTGTCCTCTTTTTCTTATCTTTGTCCTTCACCTCCTCTTTTTCTTTCTCTTTTTTCCCTCTCCTCCTCTTTTTCTTTCCCTTTGTCTTTCTCCTCCTATTTTTCTTTCTCTTTGTCCTTCTTCTCTTTTTTTTCTCTTCTCTTCGTCCTTCTCCTCTTTTTCTTTCTTTCTCTTTGTCCTTCTCCTTTTTTCTTTCTCTCGTTGTCCCCTCTCCTCCTCCTCTTTTTCTTTCTCTTTGTCCTTCTTCTCCTCTTTTTTTCTTTCTCTTTGTCCTTCTCCTCCTTTTTTTTTTCTTTCTCTTCTTCCTCCTCCCTCTTCACCACCACTACCACCTACTTGTCTTTCACCTCCCTGTCCTCGTCGTCGTCGTCGTCGTCGTCGTCTTCGTCGTCGTCGTCCTCCTCCTCCTCCTCCTTCTCCTCCTCCCTCCTCCTCCTCCTCCTCCTACTGCTACTACTACTGCTACTACTACTACTGCCATAAGACCATCACCACCACCATCACTACTACGGCTACGACTACCTCCCCCTCCATCATCACCACCACCAATGCTACCAGCATACTACTACTACTACTGTTGCTGCTGCTGCTGCTGCTGCTGCTGCTGTTCATGATGATAGCTATGACGACGATGCGCTTTTACTATCATTACTGTTGCTGCTGCTACAAGTGCGAGTTTCTACTGCTGCTACTGCTGCTGCTACTCGTACTATCACTTCTAATACTACCATCACCATAACTACTGTTCCTGCTGCTCTGCTTCTACGTCTTCTTCTTCTTTCTTCTTTCTCTTCTTCTTCTTCTTCTTCTTCTTCTGCTGCTGCTGCTGCTGCTGCTGCTACTACTACTACTACTACTACTACTACTACTACTACTACTACTACTACTACTACTACTACACTACTTTCACCCCTCACCCCCACCACCCATCCCCCATCCCCTCTCTTTCAGGCCGCCGACTCCAGCGTGAGTTTCAACGACATCGACGACGCCACCGCCGCCGCCAACACCTACGCCAACGCTGCCCGACCCAGCGACAAAGTCACCAACGTGGAATCCGACGCCAACGGGCAGCCAGACGCCTCTCTGGCACCGCCACTTCTGGCACCGCGACAGCCCCCGCTGGCACAGAGCCTGCTCTCCTCGCCCCTCCCGTGCTGGTGCCAGGCAGGCACAAAGACTCCACCGTGGGTTTTCCGGTGAGTGTTGAGGATCCACTCTTGTTTTCGGTGAGTGTTGAGATTCCACCGTGGGTTTCCGGTGAGAGTGTTGAGATTCCATCGTGGGTTTACGGTGAGTGTTGAGATTCCACCCTTTGTTTCCAGTGAGAGTTAAGATTCCACCGTGTGTTTACGGTGAGTGTTGAGATTCCACCCTTTGTTTCCGGTGAGAGTTGAGATTCCACCGTGGGTTTACGGTGAGTGTTGAGATTCCACCGTGGGTTTTCCGGTGAGTGTTGACATTCCACCGTGGGTTTACAGTGAGTGTTCAGATTCCACCGTGGGTTTCCGGTGAGTGCGATGTTGATTGCAGGAAGACAGAAAGATTCCACCGTGGTTTTCTGGTGAATGTTAATATTCCATCTTAGGTTTCCAGTGAGTGTTAAGATTCCACCGTGGGTTTCCGGTGAGTGTTGAGATTCCACCGTGGGTTTCCGGTGAGTGTTGAGATTCCACCCTGGGTTTCCGGTGAGTGTTGTGTTTGATTGCAGGAAGACATCAAGATTTCCATCGACTGTATCAGGCGAGTGCTATGTTGATTGCAGGAAGACAGAAACGTTCTGTCCCTGGGACTTCGATGAAACCTTAACAACGTCTGCATTGTCACGTGTGCAGGGCAGTACCGTTTGTTTGTATGTTTGTTCACTAATTTTTAACGTGTGAAGAATACATATGTGTGGTAAATGTGGGTGTCTATTTTTGTATGGTACGTAAAACTTGCC
>JADBJO010022028.1:15000-17500 GCA_016801955.1 Conus betulinus
TTGTTAATGAGGGCATGGTGAAAGTTGATCGTTTCACTGTGGCTTGTTAATGAGGGCATGGTGAAGTTGATTGTCTGTCTGTGGCTGGTTAATGAGGGCATGGTGAAAGTTGATTGTCTGTCTGTGGCTTGTTTAATGAGGACATGGTGAAAAGCTTCTAGGGTTGTCTGTTTGTACTTGTAACAAAAACATTCGTGTTCGTTTCCGTATTCGTGTTCGTATTCGCATTTTCTTTCTCTCTCTCTCTCTCTCTCTCTCTCTCTCTCTCTCTCTCTCTCTCTTCTCTCTCTCTCTCTCTCTCTCTCTCTCTCTCTCTCTCTCTCTCATAACAAAGAATGGAAAAAAATACAGTGTCTGCCACACTGTCACCCAATAACAATGAACATCAACTGTGGCTCCCTCGTCCTTCTCACTAAACCCAGGAAAGTACAGTGTATCACCACAAGCCTTATTGGAATGACTTTAAACATACCAGAAGACATGTGTAGCATTCCCTGTCTCTACACATGGAATCTAGGTGCACGGATCTGCTGTGATCAATACAGGCGCGCACTCCTTGTGATCTGTGATATACATTTCATCCAACAGCCATCTGCACACACACACACACACACACACACACACACACACACACACACACACACAGACACACACACACACACACACACACACACACACAGACACACACACACACACACACACACCACACACACACACACACACACACACACACACACGCACACACACACACACACACACACACACGCACGCACGCACGCACACACACACACAAGAAAGAGCACAACTGCTGCCACATGTTGGTACTCACTTGCTGATATGAGACCCAAACACAAGATGTCATTCACAGCGAGGGTATGCAACAGTCAAGTCAGTTTACATCAACGTCAGCCAGCATAACACATGCATCAACAGAATGTGACAGAATAGACAGGCATGAAACCATCTGGCAACACCAATCCCATGTACAAATGACATCAACATTTACCAGCAAAAGGAAAACTTCACCGACTGAATAAGGGTAAAAAAAAAAAAATGAAGATGGCTGGGTGGGGGGGGGGGGGGGGGGGGGGGGGGGGGGGGGGGGGGGGGGGGGGGGGGGGGGGGGGGGGGGGGGGGGGGGGGGGGTGATAAAGAGGGGATACGGACAAACAAACAAACACACACAACGGGGGGGGGGGGTGAAAACACACACACACACACACACACACGCACGCACACACGCACGCACGCACACACACACGCACGCACGCACGCACGCACGCACGCACACTACACGCACGCACGCACGCACGCACACACTACACGCAAGCACGCACGCACGCACACACACTACACGCACACACACACACACACACACACACACACACACATACACACACACACACACACACACACACACGCACGCACGCAACGCACGCACGCACGCACGCACGCACGCACACTACACGCACGCACGCACGCACACACACTACACGCACGCACGCACGCACGCACACACACTACACGCACGCACGCACGCACGTACGCACGCACGCACGCACACACGCACGCACGCACGCACCACACACACACACACCACACGCACGCACGTACGCACGCACGCACACACACACACACGTATGTATATATATATATATATAGAGAGAGAGAGAGAGAGTGAAAGATGCAATACTATCTCTTCCTAATAAAAACTTCTGTGGGACTAGATAAAGTCTCCAATGATATGCTTAAACACCTGCCTGAAAATTTTCTTATTACTGCAGAAATTGTTTCAAAAATGTTGGTTTGAGGGCGTAATGCCAGAACAATGGAAACAGTCTATCATTGTACCAGTTTTTAAAGCAAGGCAAACCTCCAACAGATATGCATAGTTACAGACCAATAGCATTAACCTCACATACCTGTAAATTATTAGAGAGAATAGTTTTGAGAAGATTGACGCAGTATTGTCAAAAAAATAAAGTTATTCCAGTTAATCAAGCAGGCTTCCAAAATGGCAGGTCTGCTATTGACAATTTAGTGAAGCTCACACAACAAATGTAAAACAACAATTTGCAAGAAGAAGAAATGTTCTAGCGACCTTTTTTGATATCAAGAAAGCCTACGACCAAGTCTGGCATGCCAAGCTCCTTTATAAACTGAAACAAATCGGGATTTCGGGACATTTATATCACTACATTAAATGTTTTTTGAATAAAAGAAACATACGTGTTCGAGTAGGGAATGCATACTCCAATTCTAGATCTTTACATATGGGATTGCCACAAGGTTCTGTTATCGCTCCTATGTTATTTAACATCTTAATGTACGATTTGCCCTTGCTCCTATCAAAGCATGTTGTATTAGTACAATATGCTGATGATCTATGCATTTGGATGAAATGTTACAATGAAAAGAAAAACATCAAAAAGGGAATTGAACTACATTAAGAAGATATATCAAAGAGAGCTCAATCATATATGTACTTACATGGACGAAA
>JADBJO010022029.1:5000-12500 GCA_016801955.1 Conus betulinus
GATTACATGTTTCTGCTACTACTCCACCATGTAAGCAAACATCCCTACCCGCCTTATCACCAGAGCATCCACACTGAAAGCCGTTGAATCTGGCACTAGAGATTCACAAACTGGGAGCTGGCTTATCCATCTAGTAGCAAAAAAGTCTCTGTGTGGTATTGCTAGACCACGGCAAACAGAGCAGAATGCTGCCTTCTTTGCCATCTACTCCGAGGGGAGAACCTGTCCCTTTTTGGACAGGGAGTCTGCCGGAACATTCAGTCTGCCTGGAGTGGGTCTCACCAGCTGGGAGATTTTCCATTGACTGGCGGAAGATAGGTAGAGAAGCTGCAAGATCATTCAATGACCTGGAGTGAGTGCCTTCTCTGATTCCTTCAATAAGTGACAATTACGGAGTTGTCTATGCACACCGTCACAGCTCTGCCCTTCAGAGTTTGTGACCAACTGCAGAAAGCCAAGAAGACTGCTCACATTTCAAGGGCATTTATGTGACCTGTCGCCTCTTGAGCCTTCCACATGCCACAGCACTCCAGGAAAAGGGGATAGAGATGTAACCCCCAGACTAACTCGCATCACCACAAACTGTGTGCATTGACGGAGGAAGAAGAGGAACCCCAGCAGTCAGCTAGGGCCTGGTCCAGCCAAAGCTGGAGGGCTGACACGAAGGTCTGACTCGATAGCAGCTGAATGTCCCAGTTGGCAGAAGACTGAGATCAGACATCTCTCAGCGCCCACTGAAGAGGATGTATGTGGCATCCCAGAGGATTGAGTTCTGCAGCCATAGGCGAGGCAGAGGTGAGACCAGTCACGTTTTTAAAGCTACGCAGAGTGGCCGACTGAGATTGAAGGCAGGGTAGGCAGAAGGACAGTACGTTCTCTGCCCTTGCATCTGGAAGATGGACAAAGTTCAGATCAGTGAAGAAGTGCATCCCCGAGGGCATAAAATGCTGAGATGGAAATCTGTCTGACTTTTTTTCAAGTCGTCCAAGAATCCAAGAGAAAAGAGCATCTGTTCCAGGATGGATGGTCTTGACAGGTCTTGGGTTTCCTGGAGGAGATTGCCCAGATCGGAAGAATGTGAAAATAAGCGTCTGACAGGTCAAGGCTCACTGCCCAATACTCTAGAATGATTCGTGCATGTAATCTTCCTGCTGTTTCCATGGGAAAATCTTAGCGGGGAAATGTAAAGGTCTAGCTAGCTGAAATCTGTGACTGGCCTCCACTTCTCATTCTTTGGAACCAAGAAAAAGACGATGAAGAAGCCTGGCAGACCAGGAACAACGAACTCCAGAATGGCACCTTCCAGAAGCAAAGACTCCAGTTCTTTAAAAAAAAAAAAGCAGCCTTGGATACCTTTGTGGGGATATTGGTCCAAGCTAGGACTGACATCAAAAGGGAGAGCCAAAAGGAAATCTTAAGGCCGCCTATACCATAGACAGTAACCGAAGCATCGCACAAAACAGCTTCCTACTAAGTGAAAAAAAGGTGAGAAAGAAACCTCTTGAGCAGTGAAGATGCTCCACCTCATAGATGCCCAAATTTTTCTCTCCTCCTCTCTTCAACTTCTGTTTTAATCATATCGTTTATTGCTGAACAAACAAAACTGAGAATCAATGAGATATGGACAAGAAAAGCCAGAAGAAAGTATTCAGGAAAAGAGGAAAACTTGTCGTCTGTCATTGCTGCAGGAAATCCCAAAAGTTAGAATGCAAACTTATTGAAGAGCAGATCATGTTTCTCATGAAATAGGTAGCATTGCTACTCACTCAAAGATGAAAGCTATGGCATCACCATGAACCAATATATCTGAAGACATGTTTGCAAACAGTACCTTTCTAGAAGGACCAACAATCCATGGGCAATTAACTGGGATAAAAGGAGTACTACGAAGTCACCCAAAAAGGATTGTTCGTGAAAAGGCTAACCCAAAAACAACTGAAACAAGTGACCAGCTTGTGATGTTCAACTCAGAAAGTGAAATAACTGTCTCAGAAAGTAGGAAGGATCTCCAGGTAGACCGCTTCCAAGTGGAAAATACCGGTGAGGATAAACGTATGACAACTAAAGACTGATTGAAAACATCACGAAACAGCAGAACTCCCTTTGACGCACAAGTGCAGAACAGAAATCAGTCATAACCCAGTTCTCATGGAATGATGACTTCACTGAGAACTACACATCATCATTATGATGATGATCATCATCCAAAAACAAACCCCTTCTGACCACTCGACAGATGTCTTTCCGCATTCTCACCGCATATACCTTCCAGACAACAGACTCAACCCACCAGTACTCCCAACCAGCATTATCCGGGCTCCCCTCTTTGCTACACGAATGCCCCTTGAAGCCACCTTGGCTTCCATGCAGTTGCTAGTCCATGCAGGCACAGGGAGGCTGGAACAGACTCAGCTGAGGCCCACAGATGCTATTGTGACTCAACCACTCCTCTTCATCTTCGAGGCACCCAGGAATTGCAGGCACGAAACATGCTGAGGGGAGACGCTGGCTTGTCTCTAATGGTCCCAGGACCACTCTACAAATGGTGTGGCAGGAAGAGTTGGGGCAAAACTGGCCAAAATGGTGGACTGTCACACAGGTTGACATGAGAACTGGACCGAAACACTTTATGCCACATAGCCCCTGACCAGTTCTTGTACAAGCTACAAGATGTGAATGGAGAGCAACCAGTACAGGTATCGCAGGCCTCAAGCAAATCAAGGACAGAGCAGCGTTTGTGACATGCGGGTTGATTCCAAGATGCCCTAGGAGATGCAGAAATCAAAGTGTTTGAATACATCTTTGGCATCGCCCATGTTGTTTCCTGCTGTATAGACAGTGTAGAGCTAATCTCTTGGTTCCTGCATTTCTGAATCATCCGTTTCTTTCCTTCTGATTCTAAGCAGTTTCGTTGCTGGTTTTTTCTCCATCACTCACCCCCCCCCCCCCCCCCCCCCTTTTTTTTTTTTTTGTTGTTTTTTTGTTTTTTGTTTCGCTTTTGCCGATTGGCTTGACGTGAATTTGCCATACACTCCTAAACTAAAAGAGAAGTAGTCATTAGAATTAAGAAACGATCAAAATCCACCAACTCACTCTGGTCAGTCCGGGGTCCTTTAGAAGACAGGCGGAGCTGTATCAGTTTCTGTCTCATGGTTTCCATTTCTCCATCCAGGCGTAGCTGGGTGCGTGACTCGATGGCCTTATTTTGCATGTCCTGAAACACACACACACACACACACACACACACACACACACACACACACACACACACACACACACACACATTCCCTCCATTTGTCTGCCTGCCTGCTTTCTGTCTGTCCGCTGGTTGCTTTGCTGTGCTGATGCTTGCAACATTTGTTCCTGGTAGAACTGTTCCAACACAGTCTTTCAGTGAGGTTTGACTTCCGTGGCGCAATGTTAAGCATGGCTAGATGTTCTTGGAAAAAGATGGAAAGTCTCACCAAATCTGGAAAAAATTGTCAAAGCACTTGTACATTGTTTGAATTTAGGAGCAATCTTTCGACTGGATCATTTTGGGGGGGGGGGGGGGGGGGGGGGGGAGATGGTACACTGATACTAAAAAAAAACTGCAATTACAAAAAGATATGAGTTCTGTTTGCCCTAAGATCATCACGGTATAATCATCAATGGACATCAATGTTGTAAAGCTATGAAACGGCTTTCCTGTATGGTTTCCTTATTCATGAAATCTGTCCATTCTACACTCTGAAAAACAAAGAGATGAAGAAGAAGAAAGCCAGGAAGTTGGGGTACAGTAATGAAATGCTGTGCTATATATCCAGCATTTATTTCCGTATCCCTACTTTCGAACATTATCATCTTCAAGGCAGTCCACATTGTAAGACATTAAAACAATGCACTTCTTTTCACGTTTGTTTGCTTGATACAATGTGGGATGTTTGGCACTGTGACATGGAACAAACCAGTGATGGGATACACTCAGATAAAACGAGGCGATGATATTGCTTTGGAAGATGTCTGTCTTTACTGATTTTACCTTCTTACCACAAGGGGATTTTTATCCACAAGAGAGTTCAAGAGGCATTCCAGTGGTGTTTCCAATCTCTGAAAAAAAGAGCAAAAACCGAGAAAATTAGCATGGGTATAGCAAATGAAACAGATACTATTAATGAATCAGGCATTTTCATTCTTCTGAAGTTATCCTGTTTAGACCGGTTGGGTGGAGGAGGGTTAGGGTTGCTGGGCAACAGGGGTTCTACAGATATATTCCCCTTCTCTCCCCCCCCCCCCCCGCCCCCTTCCTTCAACAAACATAAATCATTTAGTTCAACGCTGCTTACACTTTCAAATCAGCTGGTATGGTACATGTCAATAAAAGGCACAAAAAACCCAAATCACAGATTTAAGGGGAGATATTTGGGGAAGTTCGCCCATTCATTCTGTGCACCTTTTACATGTCACTGAGTGCCAGCACATTGGGTACTGTGCCCTGCTGCAGGGGCTTGGTTGGTGTCATGGGCCTTTCGTTTCATTTCCCTGTGGGAGAATGAGTTACTGTTCTTGATTATTGTCCACCTTTTTTTGAAGGGGGGGGGGGGGGGGGGGGGGTCCATATACCTGCATCTGATAGCTGGCATGGTAACCACGGTAAACCACCTTGTCCACCTGCATCCTCGCCCTTAGCAAGCGCTGCTGAAGCTGAGGATAGGTGTCCATCTCACTCAGCTTGCTGGTCTCCAACTCTGCGTAGCTGGACACCAGGGAAGATCCGCAACTGAAGATTTCAGACGAATGAAAAAGCAATCTGTGCAAGAATAAAAAAGACATAAAGCAAAAAAATGGCAAGATGGGCCAGTTAAACAGCAGTCAAAGGAGAAACAACATGCTGGATTCAACTTGGAAACATACGGTAAGTTCAACGTCAAACAAACGCACAGAAATGTACCAAACACAAAAACCTTTTCAAGAACAGGACCCTCCCAACCATCCTTCAGCCTCTCCACCCCATCCCCTTGTCTCTCTCCCCCCCCCCCCCTCCTCCCAGAAGAAAGGATACACAACGTTTTACACTGATCATAACAACAATTGTATACAAAACTAATTGGACGTGTATATAAGCACATGCATCTATGCTCTTTGCGTGGATACACATATTATTGATCTGTGCAGTATATATCGCTGTGTATGCACATGGGTGCGCATTTATGTATACGTGCAAAACACACACACACACACACACACACACACACACGGATCACGTTAGTTTACTGGTGAATGAAATAGCATCAGCAGAAAGGGCACTGCAACAGAAAAAAAGGGGGGGGGGGGGGGGGGGGGGGGGTGCAACTAGATGTAACTTTTAAAGTCAGATCACTGTGAACAGATTAAACGTTGAGCGAGTATACTGTAAAGATTGTACATACATATATCTTCTTTCACAAACTGTAGCATTATACTGTTTATCCCACTTGAAAGCTGTTTCATTGTTGAAACGGAACTGTTTTTAAGACATAAGCCTTCTTTTGCAGAGACACAGTAATTTCATGTCTAAGACTATGAGTCTAGTAAGAATAATGTCGGTCATTTATTACAGGTGAGTTTGAGCTCAGGTTTGTTATCACCTAGCTGACAGGACCATGTTGTTAAAATATCAAAAGCAACCACCCACCATCTATACTAAAACAATATCCAATGGTATAAACAAGAGACTATCCAACCTGTCATGCAGTTCAAGAGTATTCAATAATAATGCAGCAGCAGAATACCAAGAAGCATTGCAAAAAAGTGGTTACAATTACAAACTACAATACAGCCTAGACAGCAACACGAACAGAAAAAAAAAACAGGAAAAGGAAGATCATACAGGTATAACCAATATAATCAATTCATCTAACAAAATGAAAAGCAACACAACAAAGAAGGGTGACGAAAGGACATCTTGCAATTGCACTAAAAAAGAACAGGCATAACCCTCCATATGATGGAAGAGTAAAAACAAACGCAGGAAAAGAATATTTTAAAGTCTTGACAACATCATTCCCAAAAGAACACAAAACTGTTCAAAATATTCAACAAAAACACTATTAAACTATCATACTCATGTATGCCCAACCTTGAAAACATAATTAATTCATCTAACAAAATGAAAAGCAACACAACAAAGAAGGGTGACGAAAGGACATCTTGCAATTGCACTAAAAAAGAACAGTGCACCCTAAGCAACAAATGTCTTTACAATAATATTGTATACCAAGCCATGGTAACATCAGAAAATAAAAAAGAAACATATATGGGGATTACTGAAAACCACTTCAAAACCAGATACGCAAACCATAAACAGAACTGAGTAAATACATTTGGAGACTTAAAGATAAAAAATAGACTACAGCATATCATGGAAAATCATAAAAGAGCAACACCATACAACAACATTAAAAAAAAATGCAACGTATACGCCACAGAAAAATGGTTAATACTATGTAAACCCCACCTAGCAACATTGAACACAAAAGTAGAAATAGTAAATAATTGCAGGCACAAATGGAAATCTTTGTCAGCGAGCTCCACCTGAACAGACCCCAGCAAGAACCAAAGACCACACGTGCAATGAATGAGATTGACCCACATATGCAGAAATGAAATCAGGACACGCACGCTATAAAAAAAACCGACAGCGTCTCTCTCTCTCTCTCTCTCTCTCTCTCTCTCTCTATATATATATATATATATATATATATATATATATATATATAATCAATATATACTTTTTTTTAAATATACATGCGTAAACACATGTATGCACATATGCATGCACCCTTTGCGACACACACACACACACACACACACACACACACACACACACACACACACACACACCTCCCCCTTCCCCTTCCACACCCTCACATACACAGACATATACAAAAGTATTAATTTACTTCCGGATGTCTGTGACTGGGTCTATCCAGCAGGAAATAGAAGAACACAAATGAAACACCAATGAAAGATAGGACTTGAAATAGAGCCGAAATTTCCACAGCGTATTCTCACCATTATTCTTGGGGAAAAGAACAAAGAGGGAAACAAACATATGAAATGAGGAAGACTGTTGTACCAAGCTTATCCTCACCACTACACTGAAAAAGCAAACTAACAAACCAGCGAAGTGAAGAAAACTTTTTTTGTATTTCATTTTCGAGTTCTTTCCATATTGATTCATAAAGACATTGACTCAGCAGAAACACAGGCAGAACATGTCTGGGTTTTGTCATTTTCAAAGACAAAAGTATTGCAATAATGGGCTGCAAGTCTTTGTTACTTGTAATTTTATATGCCTTGGCCTCATTTTGGCTATGTTCTTGTTCCATTCTAGGAGTGCCATGTCAGACATTGCGATCCATCATAAGCTACTGAAATCATATATAAGAAAAAAATTGGGTGAAGAAACTAACATAGCAAAGAATGAGGTAACAGACTGACAGATATAGACAGATATAGACAGATAGACAGACAGACAGA
>JADBJO010022029.1:25000-28561 GCA_016801955.1 Conus betulinus
AAGCGAGAGAGACAGACACATGTGGAGAGAGGGAGATGAGAAAAAAGGTGGGAGAGAGGTGAAAAGAGGATGAGAGAGAAGAGGTGATCGAGAGGGAATGGGAGAGAGAGAGAGGGGGGGAGATAGAGGGAGGGCTGGGGAGGGAGGAGAGGAAATTAACAAATAAACGAAACAGAGAACATTACCACCCTAGCAAAGATGGAGAGAGAGAGGGGAAAGGAGGGAGGAAGGGAGAGGGTGAGAGAGAGAAGGAGTGGAGTGAAGGGGAGGGTGAAGGGGAATGTGAACATTTAACTGGATGAGGATATACAACAGATTCAAATTGATACTAATGATGATATTAATTGTAATCATGTAGACTTCAGTCAGTCATTACACCTCTTAGTTTAAATCCTTTATACAGAAACAAAGAAAGGTTACGTACATCTTCGGGTATAGTCGATGACATCAACAGACTCAATTTAAACAAATGAAGGATGTCTATAATATTTGGGCTTAATTAACGTTCACGTATGTGCCTGAGTGCTGGGCAACAGAGAACAAAATGCACCTCATTTTCTTGGCTCTCAGTGCATAATGGACAACTGAAGTCATTAGACATACACATTTTATACCGATATCGATGTACTGCCAGCTCAGAAATCCCCAGCCTAAATCTAGTGGTAATATATTTCAGATGCTTATCAATATCAAAATGTAAGTAAGGTTTTAAACTGTGATCACTGCAAAAAGTTCTATACAAGGTGAATCTATCACTAGTTTGGATATGATCGGACCAGGTTTGCCACCGACAGTCAATAAGCCTTTGTCGGAAGCAACATATAAAATCATGAACACTGCCGACACCTTGACTGGCCCAAACAAAACCAAATCCATATTAAACAAGCATAAGCGAACATTTGTGGCCCAGTTTTTCTTACCTCTTGCATCCAGATCATACAACATATCATACGCTTTACGTGGAATCCTGTAACTCTCCATTTGGATCAACTTAAGCCAGTAACGAATACACTGAACAGCAGAATTTATATATAATGGATATCGATTCGTTTCACCATAAATAAGATCATTCGGTGTTCGCCTGTCCACCCCTAAAATTTTCTTCAAAGCAAATAAATGGACTGATTCACAGTGAATAACGGCATTATCTAGACCCCACAATTCAGAGCCATACTGCACAATTGGCTGTATCTGAGAATCAAACAGTTTCATGAACAAATTAAAAGAATTGTTTTTTTAACACATACAACCTTTTCAGAAGATAAATAAGAACACTTTTAGCTCTGCTTGCTAGGTCTTTGCACGCAGCGGGTAAAACTCAAGCGCGTGGAGAAGAATATTCCTAAGTATTTATACACATTTACTACAGGCAAAGTCACGCCATTATATAGCCATCTTTCTCATTGTTAATTACTTCAAACCGCTAATTCATTAATGAAAAGGAGAACAACAGGACTGCACGCATCTCCCTGTCTTAAACCAGATGTGCAGGCAATGTAATCTGTTGTCAGAGAACCACATCGAACTCTAGCTTTAACATTTATTGTACATGCTCTTAATGCATTTTAAATAATTGACCTTTATGCCATTTTTTAAAGAGAACTGGCCAGAGAAGATTTCGATAATTCGTGTCAAATGCTTTTTCAAAATCAATAAATGCAACATAAAATTTCCGGTTGTAACAAACTGTTTCTGAATGAGAGCTAGTAAAGAAAACATGTGGTCGACTGTTGAGTATCCTCTCTTAAATCCGGCTTGACACTCGCCTGTGATGTTGTTTTCTTCCACCCATTCTTGCAATCTGTTATTTATTACTATACCAAATACTTTACCGCCAACATCGCTCAAAGAAATCCCTCTATAATTGTTTGGATTATTAAGATCACCTTTCTTGAAAATAGGTTGAATAACAGATTCAGACCAGCTGTCCGGGAATTCACCATTATCAAACAATTTGTTAAATAATTTGAAGAAAAATGAACTACTTGATCGTTTGAATTCTTATAAAACTCTGCAATAATACCATCAGGGACCAGCTGCTTTTACGGTTTTTCAGTCAGTTTTCTAAAAGCAAGCAGAATTTCTTCTTTAGAAATTGGACGATTCATGTAGTCTTCTGTTTCAACCTCTACTGAGTCTCATTTACCATATTGTCAGTATCCCGTATCCAGCAATGCTTTAAAATGTGAAAACCAGGAATCAATAGATATATTATTTCTAGGCTGTTTTCTTTTTGAAAGATGCAATATGGATAAACGTCCCAAAATTCTTTTTGGTTTTCCACCGATAATATAAGTTTGTCTAACAATGTTTGGTTGAACTGTTTTCTCTTCCGCTTTAATAAATTTTTGTACTCACGTCTAGCAATAACATATTCATCTTTCTTTTTAGTTTACGAAATCTACTTTCTCTTGAGATTTCCCTGCACGACGAAATACCCACAATAATCTTCTAGTGTTTCTTTTACAAAGTTTACATTCTAAATCGAACCATTTACCTGAAGTTCCACTTGTTATTAAATGATGTTCGTTTTTTCATGGATTCAGGGCACTCTCTCTGATACAATCATTAAAAAACTTCAAAGCATCATTCACGTTAACGTCAAGTAAATCAATCGCAAGACCTATTTTGGTGTGAATTTCTCCACTGCCTAGAGTACTGACATATCTATCTGCACACTTCTCATCCCACACAAATTTGTGCATGACATAATCCTCATCTTGCACACCGAGATCAGGAGATTGCACCTTCGGAAAAAACAACACATGCTGTCACTGGCACATGGTCAGAATCAAATATAGATCAACAACTGATAATTCACATAGTCATACAATATCATAAAAAGTTCACGCGAAAAAAAAAACGAAATAGTCTGTGACACTGCTTTCCAGAATCGGATATAAATGTGTAGCAAACCTTCATAGTCGCCTTTGCACATGCCATTTCAAAAATGCACAGATCTAATGCAGTGCACATATTCAACAATGATTTCCCATAATTGTTCAGAGTATGGTCATTTGTCGTCGAGTCCAAACCACGAGACAAATTATTGAATTGTGGATGAAAATCATTTTCTTCAAATAATCATGCGAGATATGAGACGTTCTACTGTTCAAATCAACCATTTACAATAACATGCACGTCTCATTCTGCAAAAGAAGTCAGCTAAACATTCCTCAAGCCAACTTAGGGTTCCATGGTCAATATCAAAATGCTTGTAGAAGACACCCGTAGGATCCCCCTCTGGAGGGTATATATGTACAACCCCCAACAGTACAAAATATCTTTTATCTAACCCAAATAACTCTTTATCATCAAAAAGATGCAGCAACTGATATGGTCATATCGATACTTTTGATGTAGGCAGAAGCTCATTTCTATTAAACCACCCGTCCTCCAGACCGTCTCCCTGTTGTCGTGAATTTTCCAGCGGTTTACCCCCCACTTGTATCGGTCCATATGTCAAATGCCCTTCCTCCCCGAATCTCTCCACTCACCCCCCCAAATCCACTTCCCCCACCCCGCCCCCCCGCCCCTAAACCCCTCCCCTCCTTTGTCCCC
>JADBJO010022030.1:0-20000 GCA_016801955.1 Conus betulinus
GTCATGTGACGTAGCCTCACATCAAGGCATGTGACGCTCCATCACATTTAGTCTAGTGATATGAATCATTTCCCCCTGCCACAACTAAAAAAGGAAGAATATTCATGTGGCTTGACTAGTGTAGCAGGCGTTCCCAATAATTGTGAGGATCACTCAGTAAAATAGACAAGGTGGTCATTGGGTGAAAGTGACCACTGAGAGATAGTTTAATAAGGGCTGGTAAGGTGCTGGTCATGTGTTTTGAACACTGAGTATGCACTCACTAGGGAGGGGGGGAGGAAAGAATTAGTTTTTAGCCCAGGAGATGGCCTAAAGACTCGAACCTGTCAGACGTTGGTCAAAGGGCAAGCGTTTTTTTCTGATGCAGTAAGGGCATTATGATGGTATGGGCAAGCGCTTTTTTCTGATGAAAGTATTGCACCATGATGTATGAGTTATTTATTCCTCTGTCTGGATCTGGGCCAATGTTGGTGGTAAATGCTATGACTTTTATATCTTGGAGGATGAGTGTATTCTTTTCTTTGGCAAATCTGAGGCATCTAGTAAGACTTTAGCTATATTCATTCGTTTATCTCTCATTGTGAAGAGAGAAACATGTATAAAATTTGTTTGATAACTACTGAAGTGTGATGACATTATCATAATTGTTCAATCCATTTAGAAAAGTATTTTTCCCGGAGAAGAAGGGGAGAGGAAAAACATTCGTAGTGCACTTTTTGGTTGACTGGAGAGATGGTTGTGCGTATGGAGTAATACTGTCATGAATGCATGTGTGCAAGAGTGACAGTGTGGCATGTAGAAAGAGCAGAAATCAAAATGACCAAACCCATACATCTTGCCCAAAACCACGAAGAGTGTACTGACTGGGCACTCCAAATTATCACAATATTACTTAATCTGAAAAGCCTGATCTAAATGTTTTCAACTCAATCAAGTCACTGCCAAAAGGGGATCATTTTGTCCCTCGATCACACAATGTTTTTTGCAATTAAAAAATCATAACAAATCAGACATCTTTCGGCCTAGGAGCATGAAACATACTCACGAGATAGAAGAACAACATCTTTATATGAAAAAATGCCTTACTTTTACCAGTGAGGAATCTATACAGTTCACATGATGTACTAATCCAAATGATACACATGCAGAATACAACCACTTTTTGTGCACACTACTACTCACTTCTTCATGCTCTCGATCCTCCCACACAAGTTCAGTTACATTTCTGAGCCCTCAACGACCTACAGAGAATAGTATATAATGACAACTGCACAGAACACACCAATTTTGACCACGAAATCCTTGATCCCTCAAAATCGTGTGATCGTGTTCAAAATTTGTGTGAGCACAGGAACTGAGAGTAGGACATTTCAAATCCTGTATCAAAATACTACAGATACCTGAAGAATGGTCCAGCGGGAAACAAAATAGGCCTTAAGCTGTCCTAAAATGAGATTCCATTGCCCCATTCATAAAAGTGGTATGGTTTAAAGGTCAAACTCTCTCGGGTTATCATCCAGACACGCCTTTACATGATGTAACCAGTTTCAAAACGCCAATCTGACAAGACCCGATTGGGGTTTTAAAAACAGTCGACTATAATTAACTATGATTTGACTTTCATGAATGACATGTTATAAAAAAATATTCTACTTTTTTTTGAGGGGATTAACGAGTCACTTTTTTCCGACCACGCTGAGACTGAGAGTGTACGGTGCAGATGTTACTGACTCCAAACCATACTCGATCTGTGCAAATCTTCCGGTCCGATTTTCTCAGACGTTCGCACACTACGTCGAGTTCACCAGCAAAATGAACAAAACAAAATCTCTGGCTATGCACACATCAGATGCTCATAACTTTTTCACATCGTGCCTTTTGACAAGTACTTCCAACAAAATCGCCAAACAAAAATCGCCAAAGAGGTTTGAGCACGGAGAGCAGGGGGATGGGTGTAGGCTCATTTGCCTCTATTGTTCCAAAAACGCCTGAAGGCAATGGTGGCCACTGAAATAATATGATTCAGGTAGTCGCTTGTGCGAATAGCGCGACCAGAGGGCAAATAGTTATGTGCCACCCTGACAGCAGTTATAGTTTATGTGGATGAGAGACCTTGTCTAGGGAGGTTATACTTTGGGAATAGATGCTCAGGTGTGTTTTGGGAGGTGCACGTTTTACTCGTGAGCAGCGCCAATTGTCTCAGACACAGAAGGGCTTAGCAGCAGCACCATGAGCTGATGCCGATTGCCCCACTATATATAATGATTCAAGACTGAAACACTTGTCTCAGACGTATGGGTGGGCGCTGTCCGCGTTTCAGTCTCCACTAACGGCTACGTACTAAGTCACTTTTCTGAAATACGTATTTTCACAGGTTCAAATAGTTTTCCACCCTAAACACATTATCCTACAAACCATAACCCGCTTCCCTGGTATGCACTATAATCAACCAAAAACATCAATCACCATACACAAACTCCCTTCCTGCATTCCTTTTTTGAGTACAATGATGTGCAAGCTCCTAGCCTTAATTCCTAGAGTTAACCATTTTGACACTGGGGGTGACGCACTATCCAGCCCCCTGACAGCATTGGTTTAGAGACAAAAACCAAACAAAGCAACAACAATATGTTCATTTTAAATCACGGCATCTAACTAAGTGGAGATATAAAACAAAAGCTGCGCAAGTACCAAAATAAGGATACCTCCCAGATTCGCACGTCCACACTGCTCTGCTCGGGTTTTACATCAGGCCAGCGATCTGTGTCATCGTGACAAATTCATTGATCTTATAGACAGAACTCATCAAGGACAGTGTTGTCTAGGTGTTGTAAAAAATAGTGGAAACGTAAGTAATAAAAGAGGTTTACATTGTGTGTCAATGTTGTGGATTTTTTTGCCGTACGCAGCTGAGTCAACCGATCCTAACTACTGTAATGCTCAGTTACCCCGCCCTGAGTTTCCACAAAGGCTTCTGTCTCCTCGACAGTCTCCAAACTGACCAGGAGGCTCCATGTCTTCGGCATTCATGTCACGCATGACTTTTGAATGACCCACAACTTTGACACTGTGTTTGGAAGCTGTCGCATCTCCCTCTAGATAGAACCTGCCAAGAACGTGATGAAAAGGCAAATTAAACACACACACATACACACGTTCGTGCGCCGCGCGCGCGCGACATTTTAATTCATTCAAAAGTGAATATGTTGCCTACAAAATCTATGTTGGGGAAATCTTTTGACATTTACTGTCTATGATTGTCCCTTATTGCAGCATTCCCTAGAATAGTCTTTTTACCCCCATTAATCCTAAATTGATTGATATTACGACTCTAAATTCAAATTATTCATTTTTGGCTATTTATCAAATGTTTCCTTCTTAGGCTATTGGTACCTAGTATAAGATTCGTATGGTTTATTTTGAAGCACCATTGTTCATGTTGTTTCTCATGTGCACTGTTTTTTAAGCTTTGTTTAAATTATGTTTTCATTGTATAATGAGTCATGTCCTCTTGATGCAGATCCATTTACAGATCATCACAATCTTCTAAAAACACCCCATGTTCAAAGACGTAAAACTAAACGACCACACACACCCACACAGCCACAACACACCCACCACCTGCAGCCACACACACACCACACACACACACACACCACCACACACACACACTGAAGGTGATTAAAAAAACCCAAAGCAAACGTCTGCATGCATGCTTGCATTACTGCATGGCATTTGATGTCCTATAGTCCATGCATGAGGTTCAATTTAGAGAGGTCCCCATTCATCATATTTTCTAGAAGGGAAGACATTCCCAGCTGCATGGCCCCAGTTCTTTTTCATGTCTGCTTCAGCAGCTGGATCAAGGCCGATTTGTTGCCTGCCTCTCAGCCAATTCCTACAGCCTTACAATATCTCGTTCTGGACTGTCCCTCTGTGTATCTACACTTTATTATGCTAGTTTTTCTATACTGTTTTCTTTGCATCCTGTGCCCCTTTAATTTCCTGCGTGACAATTGTCCTTCATCATTGGCTATTGAGGATCCTGTTCTTGAGTTTGTTTGAGAGTTTCCTTGAAATTGATTCGACAGGTAAACAGTCACCTGTATGCGTAGGGTTTGTTGATAGTGGGTGCAAGGGGGGGGGGGAATAAGACAGGGAACATGGGGGGGGGGGGACGTACGGTCATTGCGTGCTATGAATAGTGGTTGATGAGTGTGCAGTTCAGTGATACTTTCATTGCCACCCTGCCCCCCCTTCGTGCTGGAGATGAAGTAGTGAGATGAGAAAGTACTTCATCCAGCATCTCTTCCAGCGCAGTTCCTAGATTTGACTGGTGCCATGGTGATCCACAATTTTGATCGGTCATTATGATAATCAAAATTGTATTGCGAATCGTCAACAATTCACGTTGTATAGCTCAAAAAGATCCAGCTATTTTTAATGTGTGGGAACTGGCAATATCTACTCATGGACGAGGAACAGGCCTTTTTACATCACCTCAGTCTTTTCCAGCGGCACCTCCTCACGTTATGCGTACTGCTACACCATTTCAATTCTATCTGGAACAGTTTTGTGTTTTTCAAACTGTTACTTATCATTATAGCTCGTCAGTGGTCACATTATGCTTTCGGCAGATTATGCCGTCCCTCAATGTATGATCTGTGGGTGGTACTTTCTAGTTTCCTGGCAGACATAGACACATCAATCACATGCTGGATTCTTATTGTTGATATCTTCTTTGTTATACTGCAGCAGTTTCGAAGTACAACCTCCTGAAACATTTCTTGATAATTCTTTCAGCTTTTTTGTTAGTATTCCTATCTACTTTGTTTATCATCTCATAATTTCCATGGTGCAGAGCCAGACACAGTTTTCTGAGAATCCATAGAAAGGTATTTCCTAGTGTTGAGGAACCCCCAGTGTCACCCTGACAGAACCTTGTATTAGGGAAGGCACTGAATCTCATATATCTTAGAAATTCCGCACATATGATTCTGGCAGCCGGTGTCGCCCTGGGGCCTGATCGCATACAGCTCCAGACTGGCTGACCAAACAGACACTCTATGAAAATACTTGGGACTGGGGAAGGTTCGATTCGATAAATGAAGGTGATGGCAGGGTACAGAAGCTGCATTCTTGAGTTGTCTTTCTTTACGTTTCATGTCTGCCATTTGTGTGTGCTTTTTGTAAAACTAATCTAGTTGGGCTACGTGATTATGACGAATTTTGCTTTAAATTGGGATCTACAAAGTACGGGCGGTGGCTGCCATCCCTCGTCCACAAACGTTATAGGCAAAAAGGAGCACTATTTGCTTTTTTGTTCTAATGATTGATACCAGATGTAGCGTTTCTGCTATGGAATAAGAAAGACCGTTCAGAAAGCCACTGGCGGCAGTGACTATGTAGGAGTCGTGTTTCAGAGTGAAGTTTTAGACCTAGAATGGAAAGGCGTACGATGACATCGCTGATGATCACCTTATCCTCAATCTACAATGACTTCCTGAAAATCAGCACAATTACCTGTACAGAATGGAATGATATCCGCTGCACTTGACTCAGCAAATCTTTAAAAAAATGTAAGCCAGCTGTCAAGAGAAACGTGGACAAGGATTCACAAGACCAAGTACTACGCGTATCGACCTCTTAGGTCTTCTTCAGGCAAAACTCAAAAGAAATAGACAACGAAATGAACGAATTTGTTACTTAGCTTAGATCTCTTCCTCTTCATCGCAAGGAAGGCAGTGTTGCAATGAAACGAGGCTGTTTACACGGGATATACGTGGTGAGTCAAGGTAGTACTGATGATATTATATTACAGATAAGAACTACAAAAAAGGTTAAATGTTGAAATGTCAATCAAGACATGCTTATGCTACTGCTTTTGGAGATAACAAGCCATTAGCATTGTAGTACGGGACCAAGGAGAAGTGGGCTTAGTGGGGTTTTTCTTAGCATCATGTTGCTGTGTCAACAGTTCTGGCGAATGGCGTTGGGGGATGTCAGCATTAACCCTATAGTATTACTGATGATACTGCTAACAATTATTGTGAAGGTAAAGGTCATAAAGGCTGGACACAGAAATATTGTTAGAGATACATTTCATAATATCATAATAAAATAAATTCAAGAAAAAAGTACATAGAGAAATAAACAAATAAAAGAACCTAACTGGTTTGAAAATGAAAAATAAATAAATAAATACCAATAGCAAATACTTAAATAATATGCACGAAACACAAAAAAACAGAAAACATATAAGTAGATCACTAAATATTTGAAAAAACCAAAATAATAGTAATGTCACAACTAGATCACAAATGCATGCACGCTCTCAGCTCAGCATTCACTCTGTGCACACGCAATCCCTCCAACAACCATAGGCGCACTACATAACTCTTCTTCTCCCCTCCTCTCCGGGGAAAATTTACTAACTCATAATCGACTTTTTCGGGCATATACAACAGGTTTGTTTTCCAAATAGTTATCCTCTTGTTCTCCACTCCAGTGGAGGTAACCCATTCCGCCAGATCCACTAGCTGGAACCAAATTTCTCATAGTTATTCACAATAACTTCTTTTACAGGTTTCCTCTTGCTCAATGAGAAACAATTTATAACTTTTCCAAAGTAGAATTCAAAGATGGCTTAAATGCAGAACAACATCTGAGTTCTGACCCGGGGTGGGGGTGGGGGGGGATCAAAATCATAATGGTCAACATAACAAACGCCTTCTAAGTTTATTTCACGACTGCTGCAGTCGTTGTCCTCTTCCACTAGTTTTCCACTCTGAGTCAATTAGGTGCTGGCCACAGCACTGGATCCCTAATACTTGTTGTGCGACTGCCATATTTCGCCTATCCCATTACTGGTGCTGCCACAGCACCGAAAGGGCTGAAACAATAATGAGTCCGTGTAAGTAATCTATTTTAAATCTATATGATAAATTCTTTTTCCCTTTTTTCCCTTTTTCTTAACTCTCTCTTTTCTCTCACCCATCTGTCTATACTCACCTGGTACGGTAGATTACATGTGAATCTGTTCTACAGTTCCAAACAGCCTGTCTGGTCAGTGTTCCCCCAGCCATCTCCTTCCTATACTTTATTCTTCCTTCCTGCGCTCTCTCCTGAGTACATATTCAGTGAGTAACGAATCTAATTCTACGGCATTGCCAGCCCTTTGGTTACTTGACCATCGACACGACCGTCCATTTTCCCGACGATTTAACCAATATAATGATACTGATCCTTCCAAAATGTCAATTATGTTTTAAATATTTACCAAAATGTAAACAGTTTTTTCTTTCTTGCCTGTTCTTACATAAACATATGTCAGCCAAACTCCCCACAAAATGAGAATTTCCTCATGACTCAACTTAATGAGAAACATTTTTGCCAAGTGAAAAGTCTTTCGTCAAGCAAGAATATACAATAATGCAGTCCCCTCGAAAGTTAAACACTTTTTTTTTTCATTCTCACAAGGGACCGACTTGAAAAAACAAACAAACACACAACCGCACTTGTTACACATCAATGAAGTATTTGGCTCTGTCTCTGTATCTGACATCAGGTACAAAATCAGAACCAGTGATTTCCGTAATAGCCACATCTGTTCCAGACACTGGCATTCCATTCAATTGACTCGTTAATGGCAACATTTTGTACGCTCAAATTACTTTTTATTCAGCATGTTTACATGGAATACATTTTCAGCATTTGCCATTTCACTTTGTAGTGTCACTAAGAAGTTCCCATGACATCAAAAACCCTTTCCCACATGACACTAAGTTTGTTGTCTTGTCCAGGTACTTTGCATGTCAGAGACAGTCTGCTGTGCAGTAGAGTATAGTCCTCAGTATCTCGTCGCTTATCTACATAGTCTTCAAACGTCTAGCGCAACTTTTAGTTCATCCAGTTTGAAACCTTGAGTGGTTTTGCTGGTTTCCTTGCTCTACAACTTTGATCCTGTACTGATGAGACAAGGATGAAGATCCTCCGGCACCACCATGTAACTGTCACGACACCTGGTAGTTTTCCAAAATCAAATCGCAAACTGGGTTTTCAATAACACATCCGGTACACGACGCGGAGTAGTATGGTTGCATCGACGAAAATTTTTGCCAGTGGAAAAGTTTAAATTTTTCCACCAAACGATCCACAACTCTGAAACACTGTCAAGATATTGGGTCCAGTAGAACAGAAGATTTCCTTACACCAGCTGTGGTACAATCTGTACTCTCGCAAAACAGAACATGTGTAAACCATTAATGGCAGAATCCTCCAAAGAAGACATCGCATGGACTGAACTGGCGCCAAAACAAGACCTTCTTCACATCAGCAGAAACAAACCCAGTCTCTTCTTCACTTGCTTTGTAAGGACAGTCCCGTTTTAAATGGAATTTGCCCTCACAAAAATGGCAACGTATGGTTTGGTCGGTAGACAACTGGTTTACTGTCAATCTGTGAACCTCGACCATGTCCATGAACTGGACCAAAGGGTCTGCGCGGTTGTTGTTCACCACGCCCTCGGAAAGGAATAGGTCTTTCCAGTGGTGAGTATTGGTACTGACGGAAAATCGCCAGAACCGACATGGCTTTGACTGCGGAAAGGTCTTTGTCTGTTGCCAAAAGACGTGTAACCGTGTGAGGACCTTGGAATGAAGCGTGATTTCCTCTTCTATAGTTTCCTTGTCCAGAATGTATTTGAAATGCCGCTTGAGACTCGAAAAGGACGAATCCCCCTTGCGGGCAACACCTTTATCCGGATGAGCAATACAGTACTGATCCGCCATCTGACACATTTCGTCAACGTTATCGAACTGTCTTTCTTTAAGAAAAGTGGCCAAATCTTTGCTGACGCTCTGAAAAAGTTGCTCTCGAAGAAGCAAATCTCGCAGTAATTCGAAAGTCCTTATTCGTTTTTGTTAGCTCTATCCATCTGTCTAACCATGACTCATCTTATTAAAAAAAAAAAAAAAAAAAAAAAAGGAAAATACTTTTCCCTTGTCAGGACGAACCGATTGGGAAACGCTCACGAAACGTCAGCTGAACACTGAACTTCTTTAAGAGTTCTTCTTTAAATTGGTCCCAAGTCAACCCTTCTTTTTTGCCGCGAGTGCGTGGTATAGTGCCTAAAGCGCTTCCCTTAAACATCGTTTTTATCTTCAAACGTCGACAACTTCGGTATGTATGTTGACTTAGGATGACATGCACTCGCGGAACCGACCGTTGGAGGTGGTGAGGTTCTCGGTATGTGTTGTTGATGCCTGGTTTTTTTTTTTTTTTTTTTTTTTTTTTTAATTCCGCATCAGTCTGTCACTCAAGTTGTCTCAATTCAAACTGCCATCTGTATCCTTATCCTCTACCACTAGTTTTCTTTGAACCTCTTCGCTCTGTCTCTATTTTCCTTTTCCCTCAAACTCTAATTGTTGTTTTTTTCCTCTCTCTCTCCTCTCGGTCTCTCCGTCTCGCTCTCTCTCTCTCCTCTCTAGATCTCTCTCTCTCTCTCTCTCTCTCTCGTCTCTGCCCTGTCCATACATTGTTGGATATAGCTTGCTAATTTATTCACCTTCAAAGCTAACGCATGGCCTGTCGCACATATTCATCAAAATTTTCCATCATGGATAGTTACCACAAACAAGCAGAACAATGACTTAATCAAATATGACTAAAGTAGGCGATATGTGATGTTATATACGTTTCCAAACGAAAAAAAAAGTAAAAAAAAAATTATTACAGTATGTGAAATAAGAATTTAAATGCCGGTATAAACAGGAAAGTAATAAAGGCATACAAAAGTAAAGCACTAATAAGAATTGACAATGTGATCTTTCCAAACTAAAGTTTCTCCAATATTCTTTCCTAAAGGGAAAAAAGACAGCTAAGAAAATGAAATCCAATGCCAGTAACTCCTTTTCCCTATGAAAAGAACACAGACAATTTTTTTTTTCTTCTTTTTTATTCCCAAATAAATTACATATAATGTTTATATGTATGTGTCTTATTATAGTTGCTTCTTTCTTACTTAGTTTTCTTGGTAAAACGAAATAAATTAATATCATCTTTATATGTAGTCACAATGTTCTTATTATAGTTGCTTCTTATCTTACTTAGTTTTCCTTGGTAAAACGAATAGATGAGTTCACAAAACAATGAATGGCCCTAAACAATAAGTGAATATAAAGTGACAAAACAAATGAATCAAACTGACACCTTAAAAAAGAGGGGGAGAAACATACACTAACGGAAATCCTCCCTAAAAGATGACAATGATGAAGAAGCTAGATAGGCGCCTGTTTGAAGATATGGTTTGAAGATGTTTTGTAAAGGGGGTGAAAATAATCATAATGGGTCATCATAGCAAAACGCTTTCAAAGTTATTTCAGGACTGCTGCGAGTCGTTGTCCTCTTCTACTAGGTTCTCCAACTCTGGATCAATTAGGTGCTGCTCCACAGCACTGGAGCCCAAATACTTTGTGCGACTGCCACAGTCGCCTATCCCATTACTGGTGCTGCCACAGCACCGGGAAGGACTGAAACATCCATGTAAGTACTCTATTTCAAAATCTGATAATATGAATTCTTTTTTCTTTTTCCCCTTTTCTTAACTCTCTCTTTTCTCTCCCCATCTGTCTATATCTCACATGATAATGGGAGATTACAGGGAATCTTGTTCTACAGTTCCAAACAACCTGTCTGGTCATGTCCACAAGCTATCTCCTTCCTATACTTTAGTTTTTCCTTCCTGTACTCTTCCGAACTACATACTCAGTGAGTACTCATCTAACCCTACGCAGGAAAGAGTGAAGATGTAGTAAGAAGCTCTTGTAGAGGAATTAGAATGTGAAACATTAAAGAAAAAAAATGAAGAAAATGTAGTAGACAAAGTATCGGATAAACAAGAGATTCATATGAGAAATAGAGAGGGAATGTAGTGGGAGAAGGGAAAGGGAGGGTAACTGTAAGTTATGTTTGTGGTAAATAGTTGAAGATATTGTAGTATGTGATTTGAGACGCACATCTCTGAACGCTTGGCCGACATCCACCACCATCGGCCCAAACCAGTTGGTGTACATTTTCAACTACACCCAGCACAACATCAACCATGTCGAAGTCCTGGCACTTTGGCAATCAAAGAGAATGACAACTTGGAACGCTTATGCAGGAATTTCATCTTATGGCCAAACTTGGTACCCTCCATCCTCATGGCGTCAAGACTCAAAAGTAGTATGCACCATTCCATCTTGCAGCTCCAGCCTGCAAAATCCTCCACCTACACACACCCATACTACTATAAGACACTCCCACTGTTTACCTCAGACAGAAGATACAGCGATGATCTCTTTCCCTTCTCCGACATTCGCTGAGTCTCTCCACTTAATACATCAATCTAGTTACCCCCCCTCCCCCCCCTCCCCCCAGTAATGATGGGTGTAGTGGGGATGATGGAGGCTGGGGGTAATTTACAAAAAGAGGGGGGGGGGGGGCAGTGAGTTAGGCTGACATTACACATGGAAAGCACAACACACCACACACACACACACACACACACACACCACACACGCACGCACGCACGCACTCACACACACACACACACACACACACACACACACACACACCACCACACCACACACACACACACACTCTCCACACATTATCGTTGGTCGTTTCCGTCCCTTTCCGAACGCTGCTGTTTTCGTAAGTGTTACTACTATCATTATTATCATCATTCAAAGATACTGTCTGCTGTTGTTCATTGAACATTTCAGCTCCTTACCACCTATATTATCTTCACCAATATTACTTTAAACCATCATTGCTGTATCCACCATCATCATATTATTATTACCATTACTGTTATCATCATCACCATCATTACATCACTACAACAAGTACTGATGCTCATTGTTATTATTACCATCATTATCATTTTTACCATTATACTTATAATCATTATGTCCTATTTCCAATGATGCCATTGCCAACATTAGTTGTAACATTAAAAATTGAGTAGTACGTAGAAACGATAACTTTATTTGTTAAAAGAGAGAGAGAGAGAGAGAGAGAGAGAGAGAGGAGAGAGAGAGAGAGAGAGAGAGAGAGAGATTGTGTATATGTGTTGAATATGTTGCCGCTTTCCTCCCCTAGTTAGTATGAAAAACCCATCCCCTTCTTCCCTCCACCCCCAAAGATCAACACCATAAAGTACATGTACCTACCCACCACTGCAGTTTTCAGCCCATAAAACCCCCCTCCAAAAAGTCACATGTTACCATACATGTACCACTATTTACCTTACACATAGCTTACATCTGCCTTCCTTTCCCTTCTCACTACACACCCTCTCTATTTCGCACATCAGTCTCTTGTTTATTCAGATACTGTCCACTCCAGTTTCGTTTCTTCATTTGAGGTGTGTGTTGTGTGTGTGTGTTGTGTGTGTGTGTGTGTGTGTGTGTGTGTGTGTGTTCGTTCGTTCTTTAATTTAATGTCTCTCCACTTTAAGTGATATTAGACAAAAAAAAAAGCCCAGTGTGTGTGGGTTGTGTGTGTGTGTTGTGTGTGTGGTGTGTGTGTGTGTGTGTGTTGTGTGTGTGGTGTGTGTGTATGTATGGAGCGCGCAGCGCGCGCATGCGTGAGTGTGTGTTGTACATGCGCGAGTGTGTATCTGCGTGAGAGAGAAAGTACTTAAGTAATACTGTATATGCAAATGTTTTAAATTAGTAGAATTCCAATGACATTGAAGGGGAGGGAAGGTCAGGATCAGGGTGGATAGGAGAGGGGTCGGGAATGGGGGAGGGGGGGAGGGAGAGGGAGGGGGTGTGTCGGCAATACTAAATGAAAAAAAAACAAACAAACAAAAAAAACAAACAAAAGTAAAAAAACTGTAATACAACCTGAACACAAACATTTTTCAAAACAAGGAATATCATCAGATCAAGTTATCACAATGGGACTCTTATACACGTCCCTGTATAATGTCAAATATATGTAACTAATTCGAAAGTCTCTTTTCGAAAGATTGAGCGGGATGGCTCAATGTCTGAGACCCAACTAGGCCAAATGTGCATTTTTCAACTGCTGGCAGATAAAAATAACATGAAACGGCCGAAATATTTTTCGCCACATACACACGTTACACATTATGACTGATTTTTTTTTTTCGTTTTAAATGCATTTAGTCTAAATCTAAAAACCATGCTTGTGAATTGCCCTATGATGATGGTAATTTTTTCTGCACCAAAAAATGTTTTTATAGATTTTTTACGCCGAAGGTCATCATAAAGATCTCTTTCTTCTTGCTGCGTTTTTATAATAAACTCCAGGAAGTTTGGTTTTTTTTTTGAAGTTTTTTTTTTTTTTTTTCAAAAGATAACATACCTTCTTGTAGGATAGGGGGATTTGTAGTTTTTAATAGAATGGCTATGATTCTTTGCACCCTGTTTTTGCTGTTCGGTCTGCCCCATTCCATTTGCAGATAATCCACAATGAGAAGAAATCGAACCCACGACAGAAATCGCACTGAGTACCGCCCAACGTACAGACAGGAAATGAATTAAGTGAATATAATTTCAGTGACAAGTTCCCCTCTTACTTTGTATTAAAAATGAATTTAGCGCTTGCAAAACACAAATTTAGAATCTACACAAAACAGTATATGAAACAGAGAAACGGGTTATGGTTGTTTGAACAATGATAATCTATATGCAGAGCAGACAGATGCAGAGACAGCTGGACCTTCCTCTTTCCTTGAAGTCTAAATCATCTGTGTCAAAATTTGTGTTGTGTGTGTGTGTGTGGTGTGTGTGTGTGTGTGTGTGTGTGTGGGTTGTGTGTGTGTGTGTTGTGTGTGGTGTGTGAATCCTCTTGGTATTAGTATTAATACATTAGTATAGATTACTTACTTTTACTAAAAGTGGTAACTTTTTATTATTATATCTACTTTATACCTACTCCTACCTATCTTATTTTTTTCAATTATTTATGCTATCGTTTTGTGATTGTTTTTTTTAATTTTGTATTTTCTGTTTTTTAATGTTGTGTTTGGTTCGTGTGTTATTATAATGTTGATGAGTTTGTTTCATCATCTGGTTTATATTATTTTATTTATTTTTTTTTTTCCATTTTTTAAACAATTGTTTCATTTATTTATCTATCTGTTTGCTTTATTTATTTATTATTTTTTTGAATGTAATTTATTTTGATTATTATAAAAATATAAAATTCATTTTCCGCAATGGAATTTGTTATCATGGTTTTTTATTACCTTTACAAGAGTCGTTGTTAGCGTATCATCAGTATAACTATTGTTTATATTGACATTGCCATTGCCATCGCCATGAAGACTGTTTTCCACGGCAACCATGGCGGTTAAGAACCTTTAAGCCACTCTCCTTTCTCCCATACTACAACTGCCATTGCCTTATTATCAACAAAAGCGGTAGTAATCCTGTATTAATCTATTGTTTCAATATTTTGACTTTTATTTATTCGTCTTATCAGTAATGTGATCATCATCATTACTACCTTGACTCAACAATTTATCTCCCTTGTAACATCCTCATTTTCATTCAACACTGCCTTCCTTGCGCTGAAGAGTGAAGAGGCCTAAGCTAAGTAACAAATTCGTTCATTTTCGTTTGTCCATGTGTTTGTGTCTTGCCTGAAGAGAAGACTATAAGAGGTCGAAACGCGTGCAGTGTTTTGTCTTGTGACACTTTGGTCGCACGGTTTCTCTTGGCGGTTCGCTAAAACGTTTTATTATGGTTTTGTTGAGATTTCCGCCTGCCAGGTCGTCATCCCGATTTGCAACTAGATCTAATTGACTCGGGTTCAAGAACGCGCGCGCGCGCGCGCGGCGCACACACACACACACAGACACACACACACAGCACACAATTACGAACCACACACACACACACAACACACACACGCCACACCACACAACCTGTTGCCCTATGAACGTGCAGTGCAGTAGAAGGCAGCATGTCTGCTATAAGAACTCAAAGGCATTCCCAGTCTAACCTGTAGCTTACAGAAACTAGCTTCCAAGTCAAAGCCCTCGCTATACAGAGTTGGAGGAGCAAGGGGGGTTGGGGCTCATGAAGATAGCTTGAGGAATGGAGTATGGTTTTATTTATGTCTTTCCTCTGGCAGATGATATGAGATGAACAGACAACACAACAACAAAACAACACACAGACAAAAGACACCAACCACTTAAGTCATTGACAACACATACATCTGCATACCCTAGCTGAAAAGAAAAACAGCACATCAGTTAAGGACCTCATAATAGTCTAGCTACATCCGAAAGTAGCTAAAGGGGCGGGCAAACGCATTATGCATGAGTCAGACAGAACTTGACTGCCCATTTTCATGTTTGTCAAGATTGATACCTTTCGCCTTATACAGTTTTTAGTTATAAAACTGGACAATCTAATAAAAGGTGATGCAACAGAGATGAATTTCCACAGCAGAGACACACAACTTCAGGAGAAAAATTTGTCCTCCATGTGTTCAGCCCTTAATTTTGTGATAATCTTTAGCCAGACGGGACTTGCTGTGAGCAGCTAGTCCAGTGGGTGTAGCATTTTTTTGTTCACAGAAAAGAGAAAGGGTTTTGTAGAGAAACGTAGTGGATCCGGGTTGAATGGAAGGATGTAGATGGCAAATTTAGCGAAGAGGCACATTCTGGACAGTTTGGTGACAACCACGTTTTAGCTAGATTGTCTGCTAATTTCATTCCTCCTGAGACCACAATGTGAAGGAATCCCACAGAAAGTCATGGGCATATACCCGAGTACAGTGTATCAGGTTACCTTATTGTCCATATAGTAATTTTTTCTGGCCTTACAATCCCCAAGTTTGCAGTGATTGGCAAAACAGACTTGGAATCAACACAAACAGCACACTAAAAAAGGGAGATTGGAGGTACTATATACACAAGGTAAAAGCCATCAGTACAGCTACTACTACTACTACTACTACATACTACTACTAGCTCGGGAATATCTGTTTAAAAGAAAAGGGACCAGAAACTGTGAAGGAATGGCTGGGGCAGCTGAAAAAGATCTCAAGCTGGAATAGTGTTAGGGGAAAAGAAGAAACAAAAGTTAACATGTATAACTTTTCTTCTTTGTGTTGCTTTTCTTAACTTTTTTTTCTCGCAAACGGCCGCGAGAACGATCGCCGCGTCCGTCTTACCAGGCGGCGACGTGGGGCGAAAATACTCGTGGGAAACGCTCTGTCATAAGACACGTCGCGAGAATTTCCTGGATAATGTTAAACAGTGTGTCAGCATACAGATGCAGGCCTTCCTCTGTATATGAAACCCATTAACAGGCCTACTAACAGTCGATTTCGTTGGTTAACTGTCAAGGCAAAGATGCACCAACACATTGGCGCCTTCAATCACCTTAATCAGTGCTCCTTGTTCGAAGTATGCCATTGTCAACTAAATCAAACAAAAACAAAATACGTATTTTGACTTATAAATCATTAGCAATCATCAAGAAGACAAAAGATATATCTATTTTATACCGTACAAAAATAAAGTTACCCGTCGCCTTTAGGCTTTTAAGGAAAATGAATTAAAAATGGTCAATATTAGGTGCCCTGGGGAGATTTGGGTGCTGTGACTGCAGTGTTATCTGGGCACACAGGGCAGAACCAGGGTCTGTGTTTGATAGAGTTAACTTAGAACAGGTATCCGGCAGTGATGAATGGGGTAACTCATGTTCAAGAGTATCAAAATCCGTGCCGCGGGAGAAACAACGCCAACATTATATAATCGCATTTCATAACACGCCAACCACACCAAAACAACACCTGGCGGGGGTTAAAACGCCCGGATAAACGACGAAACGGGGGTTTACGTGGATAGCCACGAACTGGGACAACGGCAATCGCGAAAATAAGTCAAATGCTTAGAAATGATAGCCCACCAATAGCCTCACACAGCAAGTGTAACTAAGGGTTTTAGCGCAAGCCACAAGTGAATGAGTCAAGAATGCGAACACAAGCAATCTTTACCAAAGGCAAAGTATAGGCGAGACAGGAGAGCACAAGACTTATCTTGCTTTGGGCGACAAGAAATTTTTTCGTGGAGCAGAGAGTGCGTCTTCACTGCTAGCGTGTTACTCGAAAAAGGAAGTGCTTTTACGCATGCCTGACATACGTCGAAAAGGGAAGTGTTTTTGCGCATGCCTGACATGCGTTTAAGACTTTGTCTTGCCGGAAAATACCGGAATAATCGCACTCCGCCACAAATTCCCTTATGTCCCCTAAGAACTTTTCGTAAATAATACTGCAAAGATTGCTGTAAATAATACAACTGTTTTGGATACAGTACAGTCATTACAAAACAACAGGACACGTCAAAATGAATCAACAATACACACAGGAAAAACCTTTAACATTTACTTGATGAGCAGTTTCAGTCTATAATCACTGGTTGTCTGTAGTTGACGCAGTTCTGAACTTCAGACTTTGACTGAATTGATGGTAGAACTAAAAAACAAACAACAACACCAAAAATAGTCACTTCATTTTGCGTTAGTAATAGTCTCTAGCCTATCTGAATTCCACCCCCTCGTAACTCCTATGCATAATACACACACTGATAAAAGCTGGTATCTACTGAAATGTTAACAAGTCAATGTTATACTAGGAGGGAAATGATCAACACAAAACAAATCCCACAAAGTATAAATCTTTCTTGACGATGTCTTTTTCATCAAAACTACATAGATGGTTTGTTCAAGTGCGCCTTATTCTTCTACAATCAAATGGTAACACTACCTCCAGTCTCTCTCTCTCTCTCTCTCTCTCTCTTCTCTCTCTCTCTCTCTCTTCTCTCTCTCTCTCTGGCACCTGCTTCAAATGTTATCCTTCTTGTAAACGTTATGTTCACCAGGGGCGTACAGATTAATGGAGTACTGACGTTGCTGTCCAGGGAAACTACTGTTGACACAGTACATGAATGTGAAGTCGTGATTTTGAAAGTAACGCTATAGAACAGTTCGTGTTGTAATGCTCCTCAAGCTGTTATCCTACCGTGGTGAAGCAGTGCGTGACACAGGTATATTTGAAGATGCAAAACTAGACAGGCATATGAATTCTGATGATGACGATGGGTGGAGGTGGTGGTGAAGGTGATGTTGTTGTTGATGATGATGGTGATGATGATGATGATGATGTAAATAACAAATTTGATGTGGAAAACTGAACCATTCATTTCTTCTTACATTGGAAAGATAACAGATTGTATATCAACATAATGATAATGGATTATATATTAACATGAACTCACTTATAAATTAACAGATAATGATTTTTTTTGACTGGTCATTTGATTTTATTTCTCTTGTCAAACAAATTTGTCAAACACAATATTTCTTCTATTGTTTCTTACTGTAAAGTATCTACTTTCCAGCAGTCAAGTTTCACAAAGAGGGAAGGCAACCAAGAGGTATTATCTGTTTTATTTTTTTTTAAAGTGAATTGGAACCTTATGTCAAACAAGCAGACATTAAGTCTCACAATGTTGCTGCGTCTATTATAGGCAAATACCATTCACTGACTATGATGTGTTGTATGCATGCTGTTATGTTTATCCTGAAAGTTCTCCATATTATACACATTGCACGTTTGAGTGATTACTTTATTGATTCCTTGCTATTTCATGATGGCATCCATTCATTTATTACTATGTGCTAATCTTAACAGCCGAATCTTGAATGTTATCTCATCACCATGACAAATACAATAGCAATGGAATATTAAAATTTCAACATGCCGGTCGTTCTATAAGCACAGATAGATACCCACCAGATATGTCCTTTAATAACTATGGTGAACTGTTGATGAATGTGTCCACTACAATATAAATGTATCTATATTTGATGGAATGTCATCGTGACCGCCGAGATCACTACACGTTCGTGTCAGACTGCAGGTCAGTGCGACGGATTACTTTGTGATACCTGTGATAGGTTTTCGTTATGATACGATTTCTGCGAGGCAAATGTTTGCGAACACAATCGACTCTGTTCCCGTGCCTGTTACTGTTCATATACATTGTTCAGATGGCATGGAAGGCAATGTGATAAAATACAACTGACATGGCCATAGAGAAGAATATTTGGAATGAAGAATGAATGTTGCTAATGCTTATTATAATCATTCGTCTAAATCATACTTTGAGAGAACAATTAATTAAAATTAGTCTGCTTCAAAACTGGCATTGAGGCTGCCTTTTCAACGGATGTATTAAGGAAGCGGTGAATGTGTGAAGATACACATTCACAGTGGGAAACAAGATACAGATCAAGGTTGGTTTGATGTGAAAAGCGAAGCTTATTATTAAAAAAGAAATCGTATGCAGCGTACTAAACGAATTCAAAGAAACGCTAGGGACAGATGATCACGACTGTTAGAGTCGCGCAAGGCCCGATTACAAGCGTTCACTAAAGGGAAAGAAAAGGGAATTCAGTAATGGCTTGTTAAATTAACTATTGCAATCTATGGAAAGTCAGAAACACTGATACCCTGTGCGTGAGATATTTTGTTAAAGAAAACAACCTCGTCAGTTCCAGTAGTGTTGATACGACCACTTCAAAGCACTTTTAGCAGAGGATGGTGATGCACTTCAGTGAGAAGATGAATACGTAGAAGTGAGTATCTTGAACTGTCCCAACTTCCACAGAATGAAGTGATGTTTGCCATAACGAAAATTTTCCACAGATGAAGCGATGTTTACCATTAGAAAAATTTTTAAAATGCAAGGCTGCTGGATTCGATGGCATTATTGGTGAATTAGGAATTAGTGGTAAATCGGAAGTAGATCTGATGTTTTTTTTTTAATTTGGTCTCATCTTTTATTTTTTTTTCAACAATCGAACTTTCCCTGAACAGTGGACTGAATAATCGATCGTTCTCCCCCTCTAAAAAAAATAGTAACGCAAACAAACATGAAAATGTCCAGGTACTTCTCTTGGTGA
>JADBJO010022030.1:22500-25000 GCA_016801955.1 Conus betulinus
GAACCGTTTGTTATGTGCCTTCCCGTCTGTATTTCTTTTAGTAAAGACCCTTTAGGCAAATACAGACACGATGTTTAGAATGAATTACCATTGAATTTTAAGCTTGCCGCACAAGAATGTACGTCAGAGCATATTACCTCGTGCTGAAGACCTGCAAAAAGCTGTAGTCTAATCGCACATGTATGTGTATGTGTATGGCAGTCTTAATCTTTAATGATTTTATTTTTTATTTTTTTTTTTGATTAATTTATTTTTTTTATTCAATTCTCTCTCATCCCACCATTCCACAATTCCTGCATTCATACTCTCATTTGTTCATCAACATGTTGTGTCAATGAAAAAAAGTACAGTTATATTAGCAACATTGGACATAGTGCAACGATGTAAAAGTTATAACGAACTTAATACGCACTACGCACAAAATTACAATCAATGGCAGTAATGTCGCTAATTTTCCAGAGGATGCAAAATTCAAGATGAATAAAGGGGAGAGAAACTTTTCCCCCTATTTTACAAATAGTTTGAATGGGAAGAAGAAAGAAAATGGAGCAAACACAAATAAATATATAAAACAAAAACAGTAGCAGTACTATCACACACGCACTCACACACGCACGCACGCACGCACACACACGCACGCACGCACGCATGCACACAACACACACACACACACAACACACACACACACACACACACACACACACACACACACGCACACGCACGCACACAATTTCCTGTTTGAGGCACAGGTGTATTTTGACATTAAGCTAAGATACAAGGTTTTCATATGGGTACCAAGCTTGCTTGAAACTTGTCACGTTACTAAATTAACATACCGGCATCTTTCTAACCATACCTGTCTTTCAAAACAGCAAGGGATACATTTACAGGTAGAATCGTCTCTTTTCTCCATTTAATTTGTAAATAATAATTTTGCCAATAACATGATTAAATTCATATATTTGATTCTGCGACACTGTGTCCATCTGCCTCACCAAACAAATCATGTTTGTTTAGGAAAACCTTAATCTTGCTACACTTAGTTATTGGGTGAACAATAATTCTCTGACGCACCTCAGCCAGAAACTATCAGTAAAGGGGCATATATCCACAAATAAATGTTCAATTGTTTCTTTTCATTTTCACAAAAAATCACAAATAGGGAACAAGGACCGATGACTTGGTACGGTAAATGTAAAGTTATGATTTAGTCGGCAAGATTTCTAGAGTCATAATGCTGGGGTATTGCTAGAGCTTATGCGAACGTCTGTAGCCATCTTAGCTGGACATCTGAACTTGTGTACATGCACACGTTGGACAAATATTTTCCAGTTTAAGTTCAAAAATTGTCTATTCGACTTGGCTTACCTGTGGCGATATTTTGCCCATCATTACATACTTGTTGCACACATTTATTCCCTTTAAATATGTTTCCAAGTTAAATTCCCTTGCGTCTTGTATCCAGCGATAGGCTGAACACACCCTCCTGATTTGATAGGGTTTTTTTTTTAGCTGGATAATTCCATTATTAAGTAAGAAAATCTGTTACAATGTCGGGGTATTCACGCAGGAAGCGCTGATAACTGTAAATGTTTCGCTTCCTCATCTAGTAGTTGATAAAATATAGTATATGGTTTTAATCAAACCAGCTTTTCAAGAAGATAGTATGTCTAGCTCTCAATATGTCTCAGTAGTGTTACAGAATATAAACTCAAAGTTAAAATCATGGCCGATACTTTTGAGGAACATTTTTCGACAGAACGTTTTATAGTGTTTCAGAACATCCTTCCAAAAGGGATTGTGAATTCAGCCTGTGTAAAAAGTATCTCGAACATACTCACTTTCTACTTTATTTAACTTATCTAAGTGTGGATACAGGTTGGAGGTAGGCAAAGAAATCCATAACCACTTCAAAATGTGCCCTTGTCAGTGCTTTTTACAATTTGTTCCAGCGCGCAGTAGTAAACAACGGAACAAATGTTGTTTATACCCACGAACGACATCATGGGCTAGTGCACCGTTCGCCTGTAATACGCTTCTCAATGTTACTTTTTTAGCTGAGCCCGCAACATTGTTCGGAAACGCAGCTCTTGAGCTTTACGCCGTTTCTCCAGTATTATATTTAAAGTGTAGAGGAACGGGTTGAGCGCTGAATTGAGTGGTAACACAAAAATGGCCATTCCCACGTTCGACCTCCCCTGAAATGACGACACCACACCACTGGCTGCCAGGACCCCGCACAGACCGATAGGAAACCAGCACAGAAAGTCAGACACGGCAACAGACAGGAGACGTCTGGCGATAGTGCTTTCACCTTGGATTATTGAATTTTCAGTGCCAAAGTCTTGACCTTTCGAAATCTGATTTAACATAGTGTTACTCTCTCACTGTCCAGTAAATGAGAATCTGTCCAATACCAGTCATGAGGAACAGGAGCAGATTGCAGATGATCATAATACTGAACGAGTACATCTTACCCTGGGAAGTCACAGCTCTGGTG
>JADBJO010022031.1:0-14228 GCA_016801955.1 Conus betulinus
GAAGCTATTCCTCTTCCCAACGCAGAAGCTGTTTACATGTGCAAAGCCTTAATGCGTGTTTGGATCGCTCGATTCGGAGTTCCCAGACGCAATTACTTCAGACCAAGGCCGTCAGTTCACCAGCGCGCTTTGGCGGGAGCTGAACATGGTGCTTGTAGTTACACCCCAAACTACTACAGCGTACCATCCCCATGCTAATGGCAAGGTGGAAAGGTTTCATCGCAGTCTCAGTGCCGCTCTCAAGGCTCCCCTCGACGGACCACGCTGGATGGACGGACAACCAATCGTGATGCTTGGCATCCAGACAACGTGGAAAGAAGAACTTGACATCGCTCCTGTTCTCCTCACCTACGGCACAAACTTCCGAGTACCTGGTGATTTCCTTCCACCTCCATGTGCAGACAAGGTGTTCCCTCCAGTGCCAGTAAGAAAAACTTAGACAACTTTTCCGCTTTTCCCCCTTCCCACCATGGATCACCAGCGTTGTACATTCCCAAGAACTTACAGTCAGCAGATCAGGTGTACCTTCGTCATGACGCCTGCAAGGGCCCCTTAGTGAGGCCTTACGATGGACCTTCTCCTGTGTTAGCCCATGCCGAAAAACACTTTGACATGTTCGAAGATGGGAAGACTGTTCGTGTGTCACTGGATCGACTCAAGCCTGCTTATTTCCCACAAACTTTTTCCAGACCTGGTCGGAATCCCTGTGTGTCTGAGCCACAGGACCCTCATGTTCCTCAGGAGGATCGCACTGCCAAAACAGATGATGCTACCCACACCAGATCGTGCTGCCAGATCTGGTGATGCTCGAAACACCGCTCCAGCACCTGCACAGTACCCTTTGTCAAATACTCCAACACCACAAATTACAACTCGCACTGGGAGACTGGTACAGAAGCGAAGGAAATATCGAACATTTGACCAACTCAGCCGAGTCTGAACATCACAGCATAGAACAGATACTTTAAAGACTCACCCAAGCTTATACTTTTCACATGATATTGGACAGTTGTTGGTGAATTTATTGAATATATTATCTGTTTTACTTTGGTATGTTTGCATTCATCGCACTGTGCCGTTCGGGGGGGAGCCCTGTAGCACTAATCTGATGACATAACGTCGCATGCGATTTGGGTTTTTAGTCAATGGTAGTTGGAAACCGGAAGCGTTGCTATGACCACGTAGTTCAACGACTGTGTTAGAGAAGTTGATCACAGAATGTTTTAGTTTTGTTATTAGAATATTTAAAACGTTGCCTACGCGTCTGTGTGTTGCTTCAATAATAATAATAATAATAATAATAAACAGAAGTAGTTAAAACAATTACTGCTGCTGCTGATGATAATGATAAATGCAACAACAACAACAAACAAGAAAACCTTTGAATTATAGCTCAGCTCCATCGATAAAGAAACTAGGTAATCTTCTGTGAGGGTCACCAGCACTAAATACCATCATGTGAGTTTTTTTTTCAACAGATAAAGATAAACCATTCTCTGTCAAGAAAGCATTTATCTTATCTAAATCAGACTGATAACAGATTTGATTTGTTTCAGTTTTCTGTTTGAAGTATACTTCAATTTTGCATCCAACCAAATACAAATATCATCAGCAAATTGAACAATCTTAATATTCTATGGTATCTTCTTAGAAAGATCTGATATCATAATACTGAAAAGATATTGAGCAATTATGGATCCTTGAGGAACTCACATTTGTACATCTCTCTGTGAAGAATATGCATATTCAACTCTTGTTTCAATAGTTCTACAGGAAAGAAAATCTTTTTACAAACGAAAACATTGTCCGACAAATACCTGCTCTTTCAGTTTTAAATAACAATTGAGCGTGCCACACTTGATCGTAGGCTCGTTTAATGTCAAAAAATGTTGCTAGCACATTTTGCCTACGAGCAAATTGGCGTTTTATATTGGTAGATAACTTCACCAAGTGATCCGTTGTAGATCTTCCGACCTGAAACCAGCTTGATGGACTGGAATAACATTGTTTTTATCACAATAGTGAATTAGACGAGCAGTTACTATCTTCTCCATTAACTTACATGTGTGTGAAGTAAGAGAGACTGGCCTGTAACTGTTGACCTATCTACTGGGTTTGTCATTTTTAAGTATGGGAACTATAATTGAATGTTTTCACACAGCTGGTAATTCACCTTCACTCCAACATGTTTCCATTATCTTATGAAGATACTGCACCCAATTATCTGGTAAATGTTTCAGCATTTGATTGGAAATTTCATCACGGCCAACAGCTGTTCGTTTATTACTCAATGTAGAGATTCCTTCTTTTTGTTCCAAAAACGTAATAGGGAGTTGAAGTATAAGTTATCGTTAGATTCAGCATCTTTTATTTCTGATTTAGCTTCCTGGTCCCATCTGTATGTCTTACATTTTCTTGAAAGACCTTCTAGTCTGCTGTTTACAGAAAAAGATATCAGCAAACATTTCCGCTTTTTGATAAGCTGTTGGAAATTCATTATCTTCAAATTTTGCATTGCACTTAGGAATGAAAACCCCGTGCTTCATATATCGAATTTTCTTCCATATTCTACTCCTATCTCAAGGAGAACTTACCTCTTCCTCACAAAAGCTTGACCTATATTCACACTTTGCTTTGGCTAATATTTTGTTGTATGCTAATTTAGCCACCTTTGAATCTCTGAGTTTGGATGGAGATCTACTGCGTAGATAGATTTCATACTTAGAAATTTTTTCTTGTTTTGCTCTTTCACACTCGTCTGTCCACCACACGTGAAGAACAGATCTTGTCAAATGATCATACATAAGATCCACGTGTTCATGTTTAGGAAGACGATATCAAATTAATGTAAATTTATCCCAGTCTGCTCGATTGTAATTATATTTCCTGATTTCATCTTGTATTGATTAAATACGACCCAACTTTCGTTTAATCGTTATATAATTGCCTGCTCCTAGGCCTTTCGTCTGCTGGATCGGACTCATCAGGGAGATCATCAGGTTGGTTGTGTCTGTGCTCTTGGTGTCAAATAGAGACACACCACAGTCCATAATTATGTGGTGTACTCACCACCAAGGGTTCAAAAAAGAATCCAACAGCACCCTCAAAGCAGCCAGCGAAGGGTAGTAAAATGGAACAAAATGAAAGTGTGGAGAGGAAAAAATTGCTGAAAAAACTAAAAGCATTATTCAAACAGTATAAAATGTAGGGGACAATCTTTGAGCCTATGCTTGAGGATCCATTCAAGGATGCAAGGGAGATCAAAAGATATGGAACAGTCTGAGTGGTCAGCTCTGCTGTTCAATAATCCAAGCATATTGAGTGGCTAAGAATTGTACAGAACAACCTTTACTTGGATCTCCTAAGAGATGCAATCTCCCACTGATTGACCAAAGCTGGTTGTTGTGTCTGTGCTCTTGGTGTCAAATAGAGACAGACCACAGTCCATAAATCTGTGGTGTACTCACCACCAAGGGTTCAAAACCCCTTGATGATGATATATATATATATATATATATATATATGTGTGTATGTATGTGTGTGTGTGTGTGTGTGTGTGTGTGTGTGTGTGTGTGTGTGTGTGTGTGTGTGTGTATGTATATATATATATATATATATATATATATATATATATATATATATATATATATATATATGAAAATGGTCACTACCTAGTGTATCAGGAGAAGTTTCCCACATGCAGTCTGGAGCTAATACAGGATAAATGAAGATGTCAATTGCTGATTGTTTATGACCTTCTGTATCTGATATTCTTGTGATGTCACCATTATTCAGTAAGTGTGTGTGTGTGTGTGTGTGTGTGTGTGTGTGTGTGTGTGTGTGTGTGTGTGTGTGTGTGTGTGTGTGTGTCTCGCTTGTTTATTCGTCAATTTGTTTGTTTGTTTGCTCGGGATGGGGATGGCGTAACGTATTCAACCAGTCCTGTTTTCCTGTTTTGTCTAATTTGCACAAATCATCAACATTATCCTGACGCCAAAGGGAAATGTAAGAATTTAAGGTAAATGTAGGAGGTAACATCCCAAGGGAAATGTCAAAAATCTAAACATCCAAAAGGAAATGCCAAGAATTTAAAGTGGAAGTAGGAGGTAAACATCTCAAGGCAAATGTCAAGAATTTAAAGTGAATGTAGGAGATAAGCATCCCAAGGGAAATGCCAAGAATTTAAGGTAAATATAGGAGGTAAACATCCCAAGGGAAATGTCAAGAATTTAAGGTGAATGTATCAGGTAAGCATTCCAAGGGAAATGTCAACAAGATAAGGTGATTGCATGAGGTAAACATCTCAAGGGAAACGTCAAGAATTTAAGGTGAATATAGGAGGTAAACATCCCAAGGGAATGTCAAGAATTTAAGGTGAATATAGGGAATAAACATCCCAAGGGATGTGCACGAATTTAAGGAGAATATAGGAGGTAAACATCCCAAGGGAAATGTAAGGATTTTGAAAATTGCTTTCATTACTTTCACTCGTGAACAGTCTCCTCCTTAACAACTCTTTTAAAAATCGGTTGTTAGCCTCCCTATCTCGTCATTATGTTCCAATTTGAAGGGGGGGGGGGGGGGGGGGGGGGGGGGTTGGGGGGGAAGGAGGACGGGAGAGTGGATGGATGGTGGGGGGGGGGATGTTACTAATCATTTATCTTTGGAGGTACCTGGTCCAACACGTTGGTTGTATTGTTCTTTATTATTCACTGAAAATATAGTAGGGATATGGGACATCGTTTACAATATTATCTATCAGGTAACTTTTCAAAAGTAGAATACATTGGAACGTCATTTATTATGAGCTTTCTTTGCACGAAAGATCACTATTAGCCAAAAGAAAATATATGTATGATATAGAAAAAAGTCTGGGTTTTTTTTTTTCTTAATACCGAAACGGACCAGAGGTCGGTAAAGCTACAAATGAAAGACTGTTCCCCTGTCATTACAACTTGTAATGACGTCGTTTTTTTCATGACGGTTATGAGATGAATATTACCTCTGTTACAGTACACTACGTCATTACTTTTTCCATATCAACAGTGTCTATTGGTCTTTTACCAGTTGGCCATTTTGCAATTCTGCTGCATCAAATGTTATAAGTGTGAAATGTTTTACGTCTATTTTCCCCTTCTATTCTTACTGTTAAATTCATTTTCTAAGAATGTATTGAGGTTCACCAAATGCCATTTGTTTAATAACGATAATATGCCTTCACGTTACCTCATGACAGCAGTTGCTGACGTGAATGTAATATAGAAATAAGTAAATATGTAATATCATCATCATCATCATCATCATCATCATCATCATCATCATCAATTTAAGGAAGAAAAGCAGTTTTCAGTCAATATCGTTAAGACACGGACATATAATATGCACTGGCTTGTTACATCGTAGAAACAGCAACGTAATAGTTTTGTCAACTGAGCCACAATCTGTATGCGTGAAGAAATGTTCTCGTTTCCGTATACAGACATAGTGACACATCGATGGGGTATGAAGAAGGCCGATAACAAAATCATTGGTGATTCACTGACAATCAACGACATTTGTCCAGGAGTAGAGTATTTCATAAGCGAGAACAACGTGAACAATACAATTATGAAGGTCAATAGCTCAGACTGTGAGAGTAATTTGCCACGAAATTCAGCATCACAAGGAGTTGTGTATGGTGTATGTGACCATTCCAAAACGTTCTGTAAACTCTTCATTTCATCAACATTGAGCTACGTGCGTGCTTCTGTTGAACGTCTGGCATATTGGTGTGATGCAGGGGCACTGGAGAAGCACATTTTGTGCTTACAAAGTTTACAGGTCAACCTACATGCGTGTAATATGTAATCAACACACGCTGAAAGAAATGATCGTTCATTCACATTACTTCAATATGCTTACACTGCATATCAACAGTCCACCAATAAAAGTGATGTTCGAGATAATTACATACCACAATTTGATTGTGAAATATTTAACAAAAACCTCAGGTTACATAATTGTTCCATTTGTAAAGAGGATTTATGAATATTTCAGTGGAGAATGGAAATTGTCCCACAGATCAGTCATAATGATCAGCATTCAATATTTTCCATGTATGCCCATGTGTTTTGCAGAACTATCTACAGACTATGCTGTGGCCTTTATTTATACAAAAACAAACACAAGTGATGAAACCATTGAACGCCTGTGTTTTCAGCGTCCTGTTTTAGCTAATATGATTTATGCATCATCATCCCTTAGAGTCAAATTTAAATATGAATGGATTCTATCCAAAGGATTGAAAATACGTTTGTCCACACTTTCTGTGGTTAAACAAGATTTGCAATTGGCGAGTGATGCTTTCAATTGCTCTGTACGATATTACTCTCTTTTTCAGCATCACGTGGACTGTAACTTTCTGTTAGAGTGTGAAGATGGACGGGATGAAACAGAACTGTCCTTTCAGCAATTCCATCTGCCAAGGATTAGTAGCTTCAACAAATAAGTGTTTCAACTTAACAACGCAAAGCGTGAATGTTCCGAGAACATTAGTGAACTATGAATGCCAAAGTAGAAATGGAAGATTAGCCTCACTAAAAAACAGAAAGGAATATGAAGATTTATTACATACTTTTCGAAATTATAACGAGTATGATGTAATTTTGGGTTTATGGTCAGGATGGCATTCTGTTCCATTTGCATACAGCAAATTCCGTGCATGGGCTGATAACACTATGGTATATAACTTGAATCACATAGAAAAAAGGACAGCGTATGTTCCATCAAGGTCTGCGAAGCTTTACATTCTTCTGTCAGGTTCTATTTCTGGCAGCAGCAAGAACTACTATGACAACTTTGCGTGTGAAGTATTTTTTCAGTCGCGTGATGATGTTCATTCCATTTTCTTACTGGACCATCCATACTCACTTACATCAAAAAATCTAAACCTGACATCAGTTCAGACCTATTCTCGTCATTTTCTTCTCTCTTTTTTACCAGATGATCAAATTGCCCGTGTATTTTTTTATCATGTGATCCAAACAGTTATTTAAAGGCGAGTGATATAAACACGTGCAAGTTCATAAAACAGCCAGCAGTGTTTCCTACACTGGCATGATTCATGTTGAAAAAGAAGTTGCATATATGTTTAAATGTGACGACATCACCACTGTGCATTACAGTCGAGTGTGTGACTTCAGACAGGACTGCCCAGATGGCAGTGAAGAGTCTTTCTGTGAATACCCTCTATGCGGTGAGTTTCAGTGTTGTAATGGTCAATGTATATTGTCCAGTCAGCACTGTAATCAATTTGCAGATTGTAAGGACGACTCAGATGAGGTTGGATGTCGTGATGACAATTCGTACCTGGTTCAGAGCTTAACAGGGGACACGAAACAACGCTTTTATATCAATCTGGATGGGGCTGGCTACTTTACTCAGCAGGTGATGACAGGGGGGATGACTCTTGCCCTCCCAGTCACTATCAATGCAAAAAAAACAGAGTGGCTGTATTGCCTGCCTGTCTACACTCGATGCAATGGATTTTCTGACTGTGTGTATGGAGAAGACGAAGAAGGCTGTGGGACTGTGTCATGTCCTGGTTTCTACCGATGTCGATTTTCCAGGGTCTGTGTGCACGATCATCACCTCTGTGATGGATGGGGTCAGTGTCCACAGCAGGATGATGACATGTGGTGTGACATGACCTGTCCAGTGTCTTGTCTGTGCCAAGGTCATGTTTTCCTATGTAACAAACCATTTCGTTCTGACTTTTTCCCACAATTAAGGTACATGGATGCAACAGGCTCAGGAATGACACCAACCGATTTCATTAAGAATAAACACCTTGTTCATTTGATTCTGTCTGAATGTTCCCTTCGTAATATTTCACTTTTTAACATTAAAAACTTGAGGCATATTAATCTCGCCAATAACTACATAAAATCTATCGACCTGGATATTTTTCAAGAGCTACAAAACTTAGACAGTATTCTGATGGGAAATAACCCTCTTAGCAAAATGATAAGTAAAATGACAAAGCTCGTTTTTCACACGCTGAAACGGGTGGATATATCTAAAACACGTGTGAATGTTTTTTATAACACAGTATATTCATATCTGCATCAAGTGCAGTTTCTTAACGTATCATTCTGTAAGATTGAAATAATTGGACCGACAGGTTTTAAAGCAGTTCCACGCCTGAAAAAGCTGGATATTACAGGAAATGCTGTTACCAGTTTCCCCTTCGATCTCTTTTCATTGTCAACTGAATTACAGGACATTTTTTCATCTAATTACAGATTGTGCTGCAAGAATCTACTTCCCCTCCTCACAATTAAGTGTGTGGCCCCCAGTACTGTACTCCCGTCATGTACAAGGTTGCTAACAACTGAACTTTACCAGATTCTGTTTGGGACAAATACTGCCTTGGCCATGGTAGGAAATTTGCTTTGCTTTTTTACTTCTGTAGCAGTGGCAATATGTATGGAAATTATTTCATGCTGACAGTTGCGCACCTGCAGTTTGCTGATATTTGCATGGGGGCCCATGTTTCCATTGTTTTGGTAGCAGACAACTTTTATCTTGGAAACTACATGCAAACAGAACAAAAATGGTCTAAGAGTTTTACATGCAAGCTTGCAGGATTTCTTTTCTGTTTGTCTATTCTAATGTCAGTGTCGACCATGTCGCTCATCACTTTACATCACGTTGCTGTTTGTTATTTCCCAGAGGTTTCGTGCAGATGCAATGCGTGTTTCAGCTTCATAGTTTATGCAGTAATGTGGACTGTAGGAATCTTGTTGGCACTGATTCCACTTCTTCCTGGTATGTCACACTGGGGCCTCATGGGTCAGTCTGGTTTATGTCGTCTGACATCATTTGATGTGTCAGTAATTCTTATAACAGTACCAGATGGCTTAACGTTATAGCGACGGTCAACTTCATGTTGTCCTTGACTATTGTGACTGGCCAAACTGTCATTTATTGGAGAATGCCAGAGCACAGAATAGTACTTAATCCAAGATTACGATCAGTGTATTCTGCAGTCCAGGTGACGATGAGTGTAGCTGTAACCGATGCTGTTTGCTGGATTGTATTTGCAATGATAATAATAATAAGTTCTCAAGGTGTGACACTTTCCAATAAGATCTACGATCTCATGGTTGTGTTTGTGTTACCATTCAGTTCAGCAATCAACCCACTTCTTTACTTGTGGGCCATTAAAAGGCATAGGCAACTGCAAGAACAGGAAGAAAAAATGCTTGAAGTGTTAAAAGCAAGGCTTGCTCAAAGAGACAAAGCAAAAAATCACATAGTAAGGAAACGAATCAATAAAAATGATAATAATGATAATATCAATGATAATCTTATGTATGATGCATTAAATGATACACTATACACTGTTCTGAAATCCAAGCAAAATGACTTAACTCAACACTGTACTTACTCCCTACATCCCATTATCACCTTCAAATCAGCCTCTTCCCAGCTTGTCTCTAGCAGAACTAACATGTGTTGAAAGAACACACACACACACACACACACACACACACACACACACACACACACACACACACACACACACACACACACACACACACACACACACACACACACACACACACACACACACACACACACACACACACACACACACACACACACACACACGCAAATGATTCAAATCTTCTATCAATGGAACAGTTCGACAGTGGAAGATGCTGTGATATATAAATTGAACTTGATCTATATTTTCAAAGGAATGTATCAAGTCAGAATGTCTGCCAGGACTTATGGAGCGATGCAAGAATTTCAAAATACCAAGGAAGTATGTACTGTATAACTACTCATAAATTCCAGTTATACTACGGAAAATGCAGCTGAGTGTGATATCTACCTGTCTATCTGTCTATCTACATGTAAAGCTCTCTCTCTCTCTCTCTCTCTCTCTCTCTCTCTCTCTCTCTCTATATATATATATATATATATATATATATATATATATATATATATATATATATGTATATATATATGTGTAATGCTGAACAATTAAGAAGTGGGGAAAACAAGTGCAGGTTAACAATTCTTCCATCATTATAGCAATGACTTGCAAAGATTTGAAATTGAGAGAAAAAAAAATTGAAGATGAAGTAAATGGGAAAAGGGACATCATAAATATCATAAATATGAAAACCCTTCACTATATATATATATATATATATATATATATATATATATATATATATACATATATGCATATATATAATATATATACACACACACACACACACACACACACACACACACACACACACACACACATATATATATATATATATATATATATATATATATATATTCTCGTCCCAAGATGGGGGAAAAAAGGGCAGCAGAGGGACATCCGGAGTCATGGACCAGGTGTGGCCCCACCCCCCTAGAGTGTCAGGTGATAAGGGCCGAAACACTTGCTTGAAGGGGGCTTCTCTTGTGAGGACTCTCTGCTGCCACGTTCTCCACGAGTTTTTTTTTTCTACTGATGCATGGGTAAACCATTGACTTCCGGGAATAGGCCGGAGGACGTCCGGGAAAGACCAGAGGACACTGGGAAAGACCAGAACCAAGGGCTCTGTGGGCTGACTCCCCACTTTGCCTTCAACATGTGGCTACTAAGTACAAAAGGAAAAGATGCTCCCAGGATTCACTGAAAGGGGGAGAGAACGATGAATCCATCGATGCTCAACCAATCACGACTGCAAATCCCAAATGGACTATGAACATGGACCAAATGGAATATCCATGTGTCTGTGGAAAGCGCTTCGCTACCACCCGTGGCATGAAGATCCACAGAACAAAGATGGGATGTGTGAAGACTCATCTGAATGAGCAGCAGCGCACTGCATCAGCAGCTAAGACGTCGGAAGACCAAGGCCAGGATTTTAAACCACAGTGCCAAGGACATCTACACTGTTGGTTCGGATGAGGAATTTGCACAGGCCCTGGATGCCAGGCACCTGAAACTCAACCTGCCACGAGCAAACGAGACTGAAGATTGGGAGAAACTGGATGCAAAAATCAATCGTCCAAAGACTCGATGCACTAAGAAAAAGCACCCTGGAACACAAACTAGCCACATATGGGGACATTGTGTGTGCCACATGTAGAGACGCCTATGGAGCAAAACTACCCAAAGAGAAAACACCTCCAAAGAAATTCAGACGCCAAGAAGAGATGGACAAATCAGAATCAAAAAGAAAACCCTCAAGAAGCAAATGAAGACCGCACTACCAGCTGAAAAACAGGGCTTGGAAAAACTGTGGGAAGACCTGAAAGCAAAACACAGCGCCCTCAGCAAAGCGGAATCTGCGAAGAAGAGGAAGAGCAAAAAGAAGACACAAGAGCGCTTCTTCAGAGACCCCTTCCAGGGACCCTAAGTAGTGTGGACAGAGGAGTTCTTGAGCAGCATCTAAGGAAAACATACTCTGACTCGCAGAGCAAAGCACCACTCCACATTCAAGGTCTGGTGTGGCCAACCAACCCTGAGGAACAGTTCGATGACAAACCTCCAACGTTGGCGGAAATCAAGAAGGTGGTCGACAAAGCCAGAGCCAAATCATCACCAGGGCCAAATGGAATACCTTACCAGCTGTACAAGAAATGTTCCAAGGTGCTGGAGTGGCTCCACAGGCTGCTGCGATCAGCTTGGAGAAACCAGAAGATCAGCGGCCAGTGGATGACGGCATATGGTGTGTACATCCCAAAGAGCAAAACTCAAGTGACATCAGCCAGTTCAGGCGAATATCACTACTGAACGTCGAAGGGAAAATCTTCTCTATCATGGACGCAAGGCTGACCAAGTACCTCATGGAAAACAAGTATGTGGATGTGTCAGTCCAGAAAGGTGGCATCCCAGGCGTGGCTGGCTGTGTAGAACACGCCACAATGATCTGGGACGCAATCCAAAGAGCAAAAACAGAAAAGAGAGACCTGGACGTAGTGTGGCTTGCTCTGGGAACGCATATGGATCTGTACCCCATGAGATGATACAGTTGGCTCCTGGAGATGTGCCGTGTGCCAAATAACATCTGCGACATGCTCAAGAAGTACTTCAATGGCTTCTCAATGCGCTTCTCTACCAAGGAGTACACAACAGATTGGATCAACTTGGAAGTGGGCATTGCAATGGGCTGTGCATTTTCCCAATACTGTTCGTGTTGGCAATGGAAGTCATCTTGAAAGCAGCAACAAGCAACGCAAGACAAACAGAACTTGGCGATGGATAAAAGATGCCCCCTCTCGAGGCCTTCATGGATGACACTACAGTGATTTCATCCAGAGAAGACGAGACACGTCATGTGCTGGAGAGGCTGGATGACATAGTTGCCTCATCCAGAATGAAGTTCAAGCCAAAGAAATCACAGAGTCTCTCACTGAGGAAAGGAAAAGTGGCTGAATCTGTGGTCTTCAGTGTTGCCACCCAGGCCATTCCAACAGTTACAGAAAAGCCAGTCAAGAGCCTTGGAAGATGGTATGATGATACGCTGAAAGACACACAAAGAGCAAAAGAAACCAAACAGATGTCGGAAGAAGGCTTGGAGACCATTGACCAGTGTGGGCTCTCCTGGCAAATAGAAGGTCTGGTGTCTGCAGTTCATGCTGATACCAAAGCTCCTATGGCCTCTGATGATATACGACATCTGCACCAGCATAGGGGAGACAATGGAATCCAAAATCAACAAGTTCACAAGGAAATGGCTTGGTGTCCCACCCTGTCTGACTGATATAGCGCTGTACTGTCGCCAAGCAAAGCTGAAACTACCACTGAAATCCATCCTGGAGGAATACAAAGCAGGAAAGATCAGACTTCAAAGCATGCTGAGAGACTCAGGAGACAAGGTGGTAGAAGCAATCAAGCCCCAGCTGAAGACAGGCAGAAAATGGAAAGTTCAAGAGGCGATGGATTCTGCAAAAGAAAGTCTCAAGATCAGAGAAATAACAGGACACACACAGACCAACAGACAAGGACTGGAGGTGACCAAAACTGAATGGTGGTCAAGGCCAAAGGAAAAGCCAAAAGAGACATGATGATTTAGGAGATGAGAAAAGAAGAAGACCAAAAAAGACTCCAAAAAGCAGTCCAGCAGAGCCAGCAAGGGCAATGGACAACGTGGGTGAATGCACTCCAAAGAAGTCTCACTTGGAATGACATTTGCCATATGGCCCCTCTCAGGATCAGCTTCATTCTCAGATCTGCATATGACCTTCTGCCCTCAAATGCAAACTTGGTGAAGTGGGGAAAAACAGACGATCCTTCATGCCCCCTCTGCCATGAAAAACAAGCTGTGGAACATGTCCTAAGCTCATGTAAAGTAGCCCTGGCTCACGGAAGGTACACATGGAGGCACAACCAAGTGCTCAAAGAGATTGTACAAGTAGTCTGGGCTAGTACCAACATCACAAAGGGAAAAAATCAGGACTCCAAAAGCACCCGCAACATTCTTCACGGCAGGAGGCAGCGAATCGTGGCCAAGAACAACAGTGCCACTCGGAACATGCAGGCAGAGTCCGCTGGATGGGGCAGATGACTGGGAGTGCACTGCAGACCTCCCAGAATGGAAGAGTCAACCAGAGATCATCAGCAAGAGTGGCATGAGGCCAGACATAGTAGTCCACTCTCAGTCAACCAAACAGCTGATCATGATCGAGCTCACCGCGCCATATGAGAATAGAATGGAGGCAGCTCAAATCTACAAGACTGAAAAGTATGCTGATCTGGCAAACAGCCTGAGGAGAGAAGGCTATCAGGTCAAAGTTCTCACACTGCAGAAATTGGAGCTAGGGGGTTTGTAGGAACGTCTGCATACAGCCTCATGAAACAGCTCTCAGTTGCAGGGAGGGAAAAAAAACAGAGCCCTGAAAGTAATAGCAGAAGCAGCAGAGAGGTGTTCAAGCTGGATCTGGTCAAGGGGGAACAAAAGTGAACTTCATAAGGCTTAATATTTCTACAAATATCAGGTGTCCCAGTGGCTCAGTGGTTAGTACACGAGTCATTAAGTGGACAATCATGTCCAGAGGGGCATGGGTTCGAATCCCAGCCATGGCTCTTCCAAAGATGGAAAAAAACGGGTCAGCAGAGGGACATCCGGAGTCATGAACCGGGTGTGGCCCAGCCCCCCTAGAGTGTCAGGAGATAAGGGCTGAAACACTTGCTTGAAGGGGGCTTCTCTTCTGAGGACTCTCTGCTGCCA
>JADBJO010022031.1:15632-28558 GCA_016801955.1 Conus betulinus
GCAGTAGGCGCCCCAAAACCATCCTGACGAGAGCGCTTGGCTCGAAACAGATCTGTCGTTTTTAAAACTTCCTTTTTATCATCTTATTTTTAACAGATGTTGCTCCCCAAGGGGTTTGAGCACTTTTAAGAATTTTATTAGGCGTTTAGAAGTATTCTATGTAATATATATATTATATATATATATATATATATATATATATATATATATACAATAAAAACAATAAATTCCAAGGATAAGTACCGAGCACCGTTTTTTGTTTTTATTGTAATTTAGTCCCTTGCGGACTCATTCCAAGTTTTTATATTTTCTACTTTTCACAAGAAAATGTAGCTTGTTTTTGCTCTTTCATGATTTTCTTTTGCTTCTTAGGTGGCACCTTTAGTTAGTTTTTTTGAAAACTCAACAAACATACTACGGTATTGCACACCAGCTTTTTTTTGGTATAGCATTCTTCTTAAAACCAAAAAGGCAGAAGAGTCAAATTAACCACTTTCCGCGGTCAGTGAGGAAAAACAATCGGTTTTCGAAATATCGGTATCCCCTGACCAGGAGTTATATATGTAGTGAGCTTTCTCCCCATTGGAGATGGTCTCTCCCCTTCGGAGACTAGAAGCTTGCTGAAGGTTCATTTTGAGAAGCATTTATTATTTCCCATCCACCCACTCAAGCACATACTGTCAGTTAGGCAGAATCATCTACTACTGCAGATATGAAGGCTTATCACCCCCCTATTTTTCTACAATCTGAGACATAAGAGCAAGCTTTTTTTATAATTCAATATAATATATATATATATATATATATATATATTAGTATGTTATATATATATTATTATTTTTTTTTTTTCCTTACCGGACGTTCTTTTGGTTATACTTTTCTACCCTTCATTGCCTGCTATGAGGTTCTGCTTGATTCTGCTTTGGAACCCTTGATGGTGAGAACACTGGAGAATTATAGACTGCGGTGTATCTCCATACGATGCCAAGCGATCACAGGCACAATCAGCCATGTCTCCCCCTAACGACTCCGATCCAGCTGACGAAAAGCCTCGGAGAAGGCGATTTGAATGGTTCTGTCTTGAGGATGGATTGCGATGGTTTCCATATGCTGCACGTGGAAAAAAGTGCATATTTATGACGTATTTCCCTGATTTTTCGTTCTCATTTTTTTTTTTCCCATCTTCTCCCTCCCCCCTTCCCCACCATTTTTATTTAATCTTTGCCAAATCAAAAATGTCATGATGGAGGAATTGCTAGCCAACACCTGTTTTTCCCACTACGAAATTTGTTCAGCACAACATTCTTTGGTTAGTCAGTGGGAGATTGCATCTCTTTGGATATGCAAGTGAACGTTGTTATGCACAATTCTTAGCTGCTGACAGTGCTTGGGTTTTTAAACAGGAGAGCTGACCACTCTGACAGTTGGACGACTTTTGGCCTCCCTTGCACCCTTAAAAGGATCCTTAGCCATAGGCTCAAAGATTCTTCCCTACATTTGATATTATTTACATAACGATTTAAGTTTTTCAGCAACTTGTTTCCTCAATACGTTTTCTTTTCGTGCGACTTTGTACCCCTCGCTGACTGCTTTGGGATCCTACTGGATTCTATTTTTGAACCCTTTATGTGGTGCGAATACCACAGAAACAATCAACCATGCCTCACTGATGAGTCCGTTCCAGCGGACGAAAAGCCTCGGACCAGGCAATATGAATGGTTCTGTCTTTCAGGAGAGAGCATAAGGTTCCCATTTGCTATTAACAAAGGGGTTCAGATTTATATGTTTCCCTGATTTTCCGTTCTCGTTTTTTCTTCCTTTCCCCGTTTTTTTTTTGTTTCCTTTTTTAAAATCTCTGCCACGTCATTAATGTAGTGATGAATGAATTGTTAGCCTGCACTTGTTCACCCCACTACTAAATTGTTCTACACACACACACACACACACACATATATACACACATATATATATATATATATATATATATATATATATATATATATATATATATATTCCAAGGATAAGCAATTGAGCACCATTCCAGCAACTTCAGAGCAGCTTGGTGTTGCAATGACTGCAAGAAATATTGAATTATAAACAAAGCTTGCTCTTATGTCTTGGATTGATAAAAAATTAGGGGGAGATAAGCATTCATATTTTGCAGTGGTAGATAATTCTGCCTAAATAACAGTATGTGCTTGAATGGGTGAATGGGGAATAATAAATGCTTCTCAAAATGAGCCTTCAGCAAGCTTATAATCTCCAAGGGGGAGACCATCTCCAAATGGGAGGAAACTCACTAACATATCATTAATCCAGGTCAGATGCCAGCATTTCGAAACCTGATTGTTTCTCCTCGGTGACTACGGAAAGTCCTAACTTGACTCCTCTCCCGTTTAGGTTTTAAGCAAAATGCTGTCTCAGAAAAAGGCTGATGTCCAAATACCATAGTATGTTTGTTGGATTTTCAGAAAACCCACACAAAGGTCCCATACTGTTTTAGTTGAAACGGTTATCGTGGTAAAAACAAAAGCTCAACGCGTTTACCCAACCCTGTTTCATCTTTTTATGATAAAGCAGCTGAATACCTAAACGAGGAAATAGAATATATTTTCAATATATTTTCTGTATACCTAAAGATTAGAATGTATCTGTGATATTTATGTGCCATTGTTAAGGCCTAGTTTCATAGCCTGTGTGATTTAGCACCCACTGTGGCTTAGTGCCATGACAGAAAACATTGCTTGGAAAAAAGATACACCCGAAGGTGTCACTGAGACCCAGAGAAGTACAGTCCCCAGCTGCTGAACCAATCAGCTGAGAGCAGTCTGTGGCCACCTTTGGAAGCCTATGCTGTGTTCACTTAGGGTGCAGGCACACACAGGATATAACTGCTCCCTGGCAGATGCCGGTATGTGACCACTGGGACGCGACACATAGAACCTCCACGGAAGCGCCTTCATGTATGTCCTGGCTTAGAGTCTCTGTTTCTTTTTCAATAAATTCCTATGGGCAGTATGCAGCATTCACTTTTCTCTAGCCCGAATCACCGCACCACAGGGGAAATGGACATGGAAATGTGGAAGGAGTGCAATGCCTTAGTGGACTGTGGTGCTCGCGAGTTAAGAACACAGCTGCGTGCGTTGCGCTCCTCTACAAAGCGAGTATGCTACGGGGACTACTCGTACAAAACAAGACAAGTAACACATCACGATAAACACACAATGCCAGCGGTGATCATAAAGTTACAGCACTGAAACTAGACATTGGTGATGTGCCTGTGACATACAATAGTAATGCTGTGATGGAAAACTTTTTTTTTCCTATAAATTGAATAATGACTAAACATGGTGAAATGAAAAAAGGGAGGAGGGAGGACGTAAAAAAGATACCGACCAGTTTGGATACTAGGGAGACGTTCAGTGTCCATGGCTCCAAGTCTCTTCTGGTGTGTTCCAGGCATCAGTGTACCACAGAGGGGAAAAAGCTTCCAACGTGCTGCCCATGATTGGCCAAAACGCACCAGTGAACAGGGCACCGGCAGAGAGGTTGCATAGGGGTGGAATGGTGGTGCGTGAGGTGGGGGAGGGGGGGGGCGGATGGGTGGAGGGGAGGAGGGGAGTAGGGCATGGGAGTTTGTAAGAGAATAAAGATGCCGCAAAAAATTTCAACATTTAGAAAATCTAAAAGGAAAAAAAGGACTTGTTCAAGAACCATTTAATCATCGTTAACGAATGCTCAGAGTACAAGTATTTGGAAGAAAAAAAGGACCTTGCATTGATTTCCATGCTGTTTTATCCATTTATCAGAAAATTTCGACCCGTCGAAACATTTCGTGTTTTCCTCTCATCTGTAAAACAAGGTGCATTTTTTTTTTAAAAGATAATCAGAGCTCCAGGAGAAGCAATGGGAGTAAGGAAAAGGTGGTGATAAAGAATTTTTCTTTCGCTTCCCTTTCCACAAAATCAAATCGATTTACTGCAGGTAGTTTGCTGAAATCTAATGGAACTGCTGATCCTCCCCCCCCCCCCCCCCCCCCCCCCCCCTTCCGCCCTCAAGTTCCTCTGTTGCATTAAATGAAGAAGGAAACAAAAAAAAAAAAAAAAGAAATGGTACGACCAATCTACCTCAAAGATGACAGAAAAAGAAACATTTGCACTGAGGGGGGCGGGGTAGAGGTGGTGGTGGTGGTGGTGGTGATGTGGAGGGTCGTGGAATGGCTTCTTGTCACACCCATCCTCCTGCACCACCACTCCTTTCCTTCGAATATTCACAAGCAGTTTGTAAAGGCATTGCAAGTTTACTTTACATTTCAGAACATAGTCTCCTCTCCTTTGAATACTTTAAGCCAGTTTGTAAAGGTATTTCAAGTCCACTTTATATTTCAGAACATTGTTGGAGGCACATTGACTTCCATCATTCATGGACAGTGACTGCTCTCTTGTAAGAGATGGAGATGTACTGGCGAAAGGAAATCATCATTCGTTCTGAAAACGTTGATCCTTAATAGATATCAGCAACAAACTTGTTTTACGCACAGTCATGAGAAGTTTAGAGAGGTCCCACTTGATGGTTTCTTTGAATTTCTGAAAAAACAATCAACATTTTTTCTTCTGATCTAAGGTTTTACAGAAGAAATATTTTAAGGAAATTTCTGGTGTGTTTTTTAGGTGTATTTTAAAGGGTTGTGTGACTTTTTCGAAGTGTGACGACCCTGATATGGCCCTTTGCGGTCGTCTAGGCTATAAGCGACCTTACAATACATATAGCCATACCTCACAAGAAAACGAAAAACCACACTGCAAGAAAACACCATAAACATTGCCTGAAGGCAAAGGATGTGCATCTTATTGTTCAGTTTGTCACCCAGTCGCAAGTTCAGCTAGACTCTCTGTTTTCTGACAACCACGTATATAACGTGCTCCAGCTGAAATTGGCCGCGAGAATAACGTGCTCCAACTGAAATCTACTGCTCATCTCTCTCCGTCTCAGTCTGTCTGTCTGTCCGCTGCTGTGCTGTGTGTGTGTGTGTGTGTGAGAGAGAGAGAGGAGCGAGAGAGAGAGAGAGAGAGAGAGAGAGAGAGCATGCGCGTGTGAGTGTGTGTTAATGTTTTTCGATCGTTATTTTAAGTGAGCTGCTGTTTTTTTTTTTTTTTAAGTCGTATATGTGTGGGGATGATGGTGGAGGTATATGGTTGGGGTGTTGGTGGCTGTGTTTGTGTGGATGGAGACCGTCTGTAATCGGAGTTAGTGTCCATGAGCAGATTGTGTTGTGTGTGTGTGTGTGTGTGTGTGTGTGTGTGTGAGAGCGCGCACGTGCCATGCGTGCATGCATGAGAGTGTGCATGCGCATGCGTGCGTGCGTGCCTGTGTGTGTGTATGTGTGTGTGTGTGTGTGCGCACGCATGTTTATGTGGTCATGCAGGTCCAGGTTACCCTTACCAAAAATGCTTCCCCGTTTGGCAAGAGAGGGGCATCATAGCTGCTACCAGGATTCCCCTGCGCTGTGTGAACGTCACAAAGGCTAAGCTGGGTGTACTTTTCATCGGGCCCCAAGCTCTGCGCTGCCAACATCTTTCATCTTTCCAGTCTGTACATCACTAGGAACAACTGTGTGTGCTTTCAAGGCCCTCAAGCTTCTATACCACCCTAAAACTCTGGACCGCGGACAGTTTGTTGAAGACGATAGGAAGGAAGGGCGTGGGATGAGACTGAAGGAATGTTTCACTCTGATTACAGTCCGTAGGATGAGACGTCAGGGAGAAAGAGTGTGGGATGAGACTGAAGAAAATTTGTTTGGGGCCATGTTGATGTGACGAAGTGTCGTTGTGACCACGGTGTCCTTGTCACCACATATTGTTGTGACAAAGAGTCATTGTGACCATGTTTTTGTTGTGACCAAGTGTCGTTGTGACCATGATTTTTTCGTATTTTTACTAAAGAATGGTAGAGACTTGCCCGATGTGACCACATATCGTCGTGTGGTCTTATAGGCAAGTGGCCACGTCGGCATGTGGTCAGCATCATGTGTGGTGTCACATTGGCATGTGGTCATCGCATGTGGTCACATCGGCGGTGTGGTCACATCAGCATGTGGTCACATCGGCCTGTGGTCAAATCGCATGTGGTCACATCAGCATGTGATCACATCGGCATGAACTGTCACGGCAGTCCATAGGATAAGGTGTCAGGAGGAAGGCGTGGGATGGAGACTGAAGGAAAGGTTTTTTACTCTGATGTTAATCCACAGGACCTAGCACACAAACCCTGTCAACAACAACACCACAACAACAACAACAGCTTCATCACCATCTTCAACGAATTATACCATTTCAATATTCACTCCTGCCATGCCCCTCCAAAACAGTGTCTTCAGTACCATACAAACTAAGCGACTCAAAGGTCATCTGAAAAAGACAGAGAAGGCACCTCAATGAGGCTGCGTCACCGGCTCGTCTCTGACAAAATCATTAGAAGTCAACACTGTTGATAAGCGTGGGTAAGATGTATTCAGAATACTATTGACTATGTTGATAAAAACCTGAGACAATCTTTAGCAATTGCTTTTTACATCATCAGAGGCACCATGTCAAAAAATCATATGCCCAAAGTAGTCTTCCAGTATCAACCACAAGCATATTGACCTCATTTTCCCTCCACACAACTTTAACAGCAGTCCACCTAGACAGTCTGTCAAACAGCCTTGTGAAGATCATATAGAAGTAAGGACTTTTTTTCTGTTGGTTCGTGATTGCGTGACCCAGTAAAGACATGCAGGAGGTCTTGGCTTCTCCCCTCATCAAGCTCATACTATGGATATATGCCCCGAGAGCTCGTGGATGTGTGAGTTCCAGCCACATGGGTCATTTTCAGACCTGAAAAACGCTCTTTCCACCCGGGAGCACATGGGTACCCTGATTTCAGCTTAGAGAGAAGCTGAAACGCAGCTTGACTGAAGCTCGAAGGGAATAGACACCACCTCAAATCAAGCCGTGCCCAAGACACAGTGAACTTCTGACAGTACTCCCTCCCTAGCGGTTATTTAGCTATGAGACTTGAACCTTTAAACCTGAACCCCAAGTATGAACCTTTGACCTGAACCCCAAAGCTTTTTTTGACCCCGAAAACACCAATATCACGCTTAAACCTGATCCTTCAATATGAACTTGTAACCTTAAACCCAATATGACCCTTTAATCTGAAACCCAATCAGTAACGCTTTAACCTTGACCTTCTAATATGAACCATTTTACCTGAGACCACATTTAATAAAACCTTTAACGCTGAAAAAATAACGTGAACCTCTTTTCTTTGGACTACTACCAATTCACCAGACCCCGTGAAAAAATGAACAAAAAAACATTACACACGCACGCACACACTACCGGACAGAACATACACACACGTACGTAACACAACCACTATGCCGTTGCGTGCGTGCGGCAAGCGCGTGCTACTCTCGCACCACACACACACGCACAACACACCCACACACACACACAAGCACACACACACACACACACACCATACGAACGCGCTCGCTATACCAAGCGAGAGAGAGCAGATAGTTATAACAGAGAAGAGAGAGATACGGGGGGGGAGAGGAGAAGAGAGACGCGATGAGTTAGAAGAAGGATTGCGGAACGGAGGAAGAGCCTGAGAGATAGACGAGCGCAGACGAATATTCAGGGCACGCACGCCACGTACGCACAACTCTCACAGCACCCGCACGCACTGCGCGCCGCGCACAGCACTACTCTACATTCACACCCACAGCACGCGTGCACTACCACACCCCCACACACCAGCACTAACACCACAAAAAAACCACACACACACACAAAATCGGTGTGCATTCACACACACACACACACACCACAACACACCACACCACACGGCACACCACAACACAACACACACAACACCACACACACAACATCCTGCTTGTCCTCCGATGTGTAAATTGTCCACTCCAAAGCTGATAAATTAACTATTAACAGCCGTTTTTCCCCACCAATGCATCCGCCGTCAAAAGCTTTTCAGTGACGCTCAATCAAATCGCCGAAAAAAAAACAAAAAAAAAAATGAGACGATCAGATTTTCTCTCCGCGGAAGTAATCAGCTACTGTAGAAAAAAAGATAATCAGATCTAACTGACTGACTGACTTGACGTAACTCTTGTAACTGACTCCCTCCCTCCTCACTGAATAACTATTTTTTTTATCCACCAACTCCTTTATTATACCCTTAGTGATTCCTCACGTTGTGTTCTGTTTTTCTTTGTTTGGTTTTTTTTGTTTTTTTTGGTCTTTTTTTTAGGGGGGGGGGGGGTTGGTGCTCCATCCTATCTATTTTTCGTACTTCCTTTTTTTTCTACCCCTCCTCTCCTCCATCTCTGTTTGACGCTCCACGCACCATGCACCCTGTTGCACCAGCTCTTGTTACTGAATGTGGCTGGCCATTCTAATAGCGGATCTTTAGGAACCTGGCCCGTTGATAGGGCAGAGGCGTCCATGTCACTAGAGGTGCAACTAAGCTTAACTAAGCAAACCTGACTGGAAAACCACTGGACCGACTTGCTGACTAAGTAAATACAGAAAATAAGGTCAGTAGTAAAGAACCGTCAAACAATTGGCTGATTGAAATGAATCAGAATGTATAGGCTCCCCACTTTTTATGCCGGGGAAAACTTGGCAAATGGGCTGTGTGCTTAGATTGTGAAGATATGTACAAGAAACACCATTTACCCAATAAGAGAAGACAAATTGCAGACACAGAAGATTTTTTTTTCCCTATCTTTTGTAACTTTCTTTCCATCTGGATAATTATCTCCTCCTTGGGGGGAATAAACTAGGATATGCGTAAAAAATCTTTGTGCTCTGGACCTACACACACACGCGCGCACCCGGCGGGGGTGGGCACCCCCCGGCACACGGGGGGGGGGCCCCCCCACACACACACACACACACATTCACTGTGGTTAATGGGAAGGCTGATCATGCAGCAAAAAGAGGCAGCTAGAAATATGGAAAGCACAAACTTCACTATTAATATACCTTTAGATCCTTGACAAACAAGAGAGGGGCTATTAAAATGCTGTCAGCGAGCCCAGAGAAGAACGTGGACACGAGAAGGCAAACCAAAACGCGTTTCCAGGCTTTCAGTCCGTAAAGAACTCGGAATCTCAGTACTGAGAAGACCTCCTAAGAGTTGAACCGCGTTGGGGTTTGTCTGGTGAACGTTGTCCACCGTCTGCTCTGGCGGGTCGCTGACAGTTATTTAAGATTGGCTTTAGATTTCCGCCTGCAGTCGTTTCACTTTGCAACTAGACGAGAAAAGCTCCACAGTCCGTAAAGAACTCGGAATCTCGTACTTATCATACTGAAGGCTACCGTTCTAGAACACCAAAGTAAACAGAAAAACGTATTAATCAATATTAATCATGGCTGAAAGCTTAATACTTCCTATAATCGACGTAAATTCATCTCTAAAATCAGTTGACATGTTGATTATTGAAATTTAGGGTTTCAGATTGTTAGTGCCCCCAAACAAGTTTCTTACAGAGTCCGTAGATCGGCATTTTAAAGTTAATGATTTCTTTAATTCGTTAGTCAACGTTTCTTACAGAGTCTAGCTGGATTTTTTCTTTTTTTTATCAAGTAATAGTATTTCAAAGTATGATACAGTCGCACGCTTCCCCCTATCCCTCCACCATTCTCTTTCATAAGCGCACATCCGCATACCACACACACCATTAAACACTCGTCTGATATCACTTTTGGTGAGAAGACGTTAAACCTGAGACGAACAACAAGCAAACAATACACACACACAAACCCACAAACACCACACACCACACACAACACCACGTTATCGTAAACACAACATGCATCACGCCCCACGGCATGCGCTGCACGCCACCACAAACACACGCACAGTGCATGACGTACGCACAGGACAGACAAACACAAACTACACACAGACACACACACAACACACACACACACACACACACACACACACACTACACACACACAGACGTGCGCGTCGGTATAGTGCCGTGCTCGACATGCACGCCAGGTACGCGAGCACATTATCGGCGAAAACCGGTAGCTTGAGAGATATGGCATACGGCTACCAAACACACGGAGACACGATAATCTTGTTCAAAAAAGGCCCATGCCCCTCAGTGGAAGGGGCAGGGGGACTGCATGAATGACAATGAATCATACCGGCCAATCAATGCACCTAAGAGGTATAAGAATATCACTCTATGATTAGACAAAGAAATCGCACATTCAACACGACAACAAGAGAGAGAGAAAGACTGGGAGGGAGTGGGAAAGTGTGGAAGCGCGCCCTGATGCTCACAATCAGCAGCTGTATCCGTCACAGAGAGTATCAAACAGAGCAGGCTTGAGCACTGATTTTCGGCTTTTTTTAAAATTAAGCACAAACATGCACTGAGTAAGGAATCCCATTCGAAAGAAAAGGATATTGAGGAAGGAAGAAGATAAGGCTTTTTGGGATCAAAGCTCACCTATAGCACTCTTTCCCTTTACAATGAACGAAAGCATGTGACCAAAGTATTAGATGCCTGCCTTTACTGGGATAGGCGTCCAACACACTATCATTGTCGTGACTCATTACAGGAAATATGTTTCAAGCTGAGGAACCTTTATCGATATTCCTGGACAATCTTCAACGCATAAATGGATTGTACTGTCTAAGAATTCTTCACAGTAGCATATCCAGACGCTAAGATTACCTGTAAAGGGAATATCGGAAAATATTATGGGGCTCCTTTGGTGGGTTTCCCTCTTGAATATCTATATCTACAGCTAGGTAAGATGATCTCCATCTTCACATTTAAAGAATAGATTTGATGAGGTTTTATGATTGGCCCGGCAATAATTACCATGAGGTTACTACTACAATTCTGTGTATGCATCATATGACAAACCGTCTGGTGGACACTCTATACGAATGACATGAGTTAGCATGCAAGTCATATGTTGTCACAAAACTCAGGAAGACTTACGTCATGCTCATTATAATCCAACAAGATGCATAAGAGCACAATAAAACGTACTACCCAGTTTATTCTGAATACAAGTGAGATATTCCATAAAAGACGACAAAGCATTTTGGGCCGATATAGCCGTTAGTATCGGCCATCATTGTGATCCATAATTGAACATACTACTACAAAGCTCCAGAGAAAAAAATCGGCCCAAGTACCTTCTCAGATTTCCCCATAAAAAAAAAGAAAACTGCTATGGCCATTATAGCTGTTAGGAACGGCTATAACGGTTGTGTAAAACCAAACCATCGGGCATGATAAGTGAGCCATACCCCGTAATGAACCATACCTACAAAACTTTTTAGGAAGATCGGTGTCAAGTAGTTACTTTCGGAGATATTTCATGAAAAAGAAAGAAAAAAAACCGTTATGCGGCCGTTACAGCTGTTAGTACGACGACGGTTTAAAATAACAAATCGGGCATTCATCCATGGCCCCTAAATGAACATACCTACACATATTTTCAGAAAGATCGGCCAAGAGGACAACTTACTTTCCGAGATATTCCATAAAAAAAACAAGGACCCAAAAATAAAAAAAAACAAAAAAAAAAAACCAGAAAAAACCGTTTATGGGGACAGATTATGGCCATTACAAACACCCCCCCCCCCCCAGCCCCCCCCACCACACCCCCCACCCCCCCCCCCCCCCAAAAAAACATCAAAACAAAAAAAAAAAAAAAAAAAAAAAGAGGAGAAATAATTGGTGGGAGTTGTTTCATTTGATCACCAATGATCAATTTGATATTAAATGCTGGCTCAAATTGATTGTAGGGCCTCAAATAGGTTACATGATTCATTATAGTGTTTACGTGCAAAATCTAATTGTGGCGTGTGCCTCGTAACACACTGTAACCATTACCGTGCCCAAACACTGTCAAGGGAAGTTATTCAATTTGGAATTTTCAAATACGCGGCCGCTGTTGGAAATCCCAAGGTAACTGCCTTAGAGGGAAAAAGATATTGCTTTCATTCGTCGTGAATGAAAGGAGAGAAGACCCCAGAGACGAGAAAGGCAATCATTCGTTTAATAATAAAAATCTGAACTGGCTATTGGTGTGTTACTTGCATGTAAATAACGACGTTTTTATATTGTTCACTTTGATTTTCTGCCCCCCAATCAAAGATATATGTTCATATAGCTAACAACAGAGAGAATATCTGAGTGTCGATAGCATTTGAGGCTGTACCTCGTGGTGGTTTTAGTCTTGGGGGCAGACCGCGCGGGGACTGTCACTTAAGTGTACACCTTGTGATGGTGCTGTGATGTGCTAGTGTGTGTTGGGTTTTGGGATGTGTGGCGGTGGCTGTTGATGTTGTGTGTGTGGTGTGTATGTGTACTTTAAATATTAGATTGGTCAAGTGCGTGCGCCCAGTGGGTGAGACACGCTACAAAATCGCATTATTATTAGCAGAGGATAGGACAGTGACTGGAATCAATAGAGAAATGATGGTGAATATTTACTCGTTAGCAGGATACGATGTACAAGATTCAACCGGCAAATGTTAACTCTACACGTGAGTCTCTCTTGTTCTTTGCTTTCTTTGTTTCTTTTATTTATTTTTTCTGTGAGAGGTATTGGTCACTGGACTTTCCACACAACAAACACACACACACACACCCCCACACCACCCCACCCCCACCACCTCACCCCACACGCCACACACACAGGTCCTGCCCTGCCGACTTACTATCGTGTTGTACTCATGTACAACCACACAACACGAGCCACACCCACTACACCCGCCCTCAACACACAACACACACCCACGAACAACTTTCCCCTACTCTTTCCTACGATCCCGTTTTACGCCTATCCATCACACCCAGTACAGCATCCTAT
>JADBJO010022032.1:7500-10000 GCA_016801955.1 Conus betulinus
GTGTTCGTTTTGGTTCTCTTTGGTGGTGGCAGTGGTGATGATGGCAGAATTTTGTTTGGTTTTTATGTTGTTTTTATATATATATATATATATATATATATATATATATTTTTTTAAAAAATTCTTCTTGTCGAAAAAAAAGAAAAAAAAATGGATCGCTTATTTCATAAGAGACATACAGGACTGGAGATACATGTGTGAAATATAGATGGAGAATTGTGATCAACAAGGGAATTAACTGCACATTCCACAACTAAGTTGCTTCTCCTGATTTTTTTGTTTGTTATTATGCGAGGCCATGATGGAGACGTTCCGCGACACACCTCAAAACGTGGTGGCCAGAATAACTTATGTGGATCTGTATTATTTATCTCCATCGAAATTTGCATAATGAGATGAAAGTATGATTCTCTGACATGGCTTTTATGTTACAAAAATGTCAACCACACGCCTGAATATATGACACGCGGTGCTCTCTTCACAAATATGTAAACGCAATTGCGCAGATATTGTCAACGAAATGGCAAAAAACAACGACAACAAACAAGAAAGCCTATATGATTCACATCTTCAACTACACTAACTACAGCTGAAACGCAACGTGTGTGTGGTGTGACGAGAGGTAGGGGTGGGTCGATGTGTCTTCTAGGGAAGGGCTTGGAATATTTTCTCAATTAGAGTCAAGTTAAAATTTCACCTCCCCCCTCTCTCTTACTAGTGATGGAAGGAGCAACCTTCCGGTGCTAGTCATCGAAATAAATTTTTATAACTTTATCGGGATTATTAAAACAGTCATAGTGGCTCGGAGATAAGTTTTCCTTAGGCTTGTACTCTTAAAAGTAGGCCGACTTGCAGCTCCGAGAGACAGGATTAGATAGAAGTTCAAACATTCAATACTGACTGAACAACAAAGAGCTGACGCAAGTTACACGTCAACTTTACTTGTTTCTACAAGATCGAAATATTCAAATCAATTTCACACAATCAGTTCAGGCTGAGTTTTAGTTCCCATTGTTTCATCATTAACAGAGTAAAGGTTCTGGATGAGTTGAGTTGGGGTCCACTCGCAATACCAAAACTTCTCTGATGTCGGAGAGGATAGTCTATCTCTCTCTTGTTACTGGTGACTGATCCACTTCTGTGGAGGCCTGCTGTTTAACTGCTGGGCTGTGGTGTTTCTTCACTACCAGGCATGCCCAGGATAGGTAGGGACCCAGACTCTAAAACAAACAGAACCTGGTCTATAGTTAAGTAGCTGAGAGTCTGGTTTGTCGAGTTCACACACTCGCCCTCTGGCTTTAAGTAAATGTGTGAGACCTCAGCCAACAAAGGATTAAACTAGAATGAACATCTGTGCCCTAAGTATCAGTCTCCTCTGTTGTTAAGATTTTGAATGGAGTTTGATTTGTAGGAAACAGTGATACAATGCTAAACAATTTTAGTTACACAACTCTTTAGTTTCTCCTATTAATTAAATTGCAGTAAACTGGGATACACTTGTCCCAAGTACACATGTGGTGTAAACATTTGAGTCACACACTACAAAAACACAAAACAAACAACACACAACAGTATTCATACTCAACAGTTTTCACCTAGTATAGGCATACCGCTTTTCCGTCAGAATGTGTCATTCAGTTATCATCTTGACAGATAGAACTGCATAGTGGCAAAAGCCAGATTGTACACAAAGAATGGTGGTCAGATTGTACACAAGGAATGGTGGTCAGAGTGTTAACAAAGAATGGTGGTCAGATTGTACACAAAGAATGGTGGTCAGATTGTACACAAAGAATGGTGGTCAGAGTGTACACAAAGAATGGTGGTCAGAGTGTACACAAAGAATGGTGGTGGTCACAAAGAGTGTCAGAGTGTACACAAAGAATGGTGGTCAGAGTGTTAACAAAGAATGGTGGTCAGAGTGTACACAAAGAAATGGTGGTCAGAGTGTACACAAAGAATGGTGGTCAGAGTGTACACAAAGAATGGTGGTCATAGTGCTAACAAAAGAATGGTGGTCAGAGTGTACACAAAGAATGGTGGTCAGAGTGCTAACAAAGAATGGTGGTCAGAGTGTACACAAAGAATGGTGGTCAGAGTGTACACAAAGAATGGTGGTCATAGTGGTCAGAGTGTACACAAGAATGGTGGTCAGAGTGTAACAAAGAATGGTGGTCAGAGTGTAACAAAGAATGGTGGTCATAGTGTACACAAAGAATGGTGGTCAGAGTGTACACAAAGAATGGTGGTCAGAGTGTACACAAAGAATGGTGGTCAGAGTGTTAACAAAGAATGGTGGTCAGAGTGTTAACAAAGAATGGTGGTCAGAGTGTAACAAAGAATGGTGGTCAGAGTGTACACAAAGAATGGTGGTCAGAGTGTACACAAAGAATGGTGGTCAAAGTGTACACAAAGAATGGTGGTCAGAGTGTACACAAAGAATGGTGGTCAGAGTGTACACAAGGAATGGTGGTCAGAGTGTACACAAGGAATGGTGGTC
>JADBJO010022032.1:12500-28554 GCA_016801955.1 Conus betulinus
AAATCCGAATTTTTTTCATACAGTCAACGTGCTTAAACCTTTTGCTTCCGCCATAGCTCAATCGAGAGGAGGCACAACAGGAGAAAGGGGGTGGGGGGGGTGGGGGGGGGGGGTGACGGGGGTAGGGGGAGGGGGGGATACTCTATCGCACCATTCTCCCTCACGAGAGAGCATGGTAATGAAAAAGACAACAAGATGCAAGCATTGAAAGAGAAGTCAGACTGGTAATAAATCTCTTACCTGCAAGCAGGTGTGAGGTGTGAAGCGTTGACGATCTTGCTGACAGCTGGGTCCGTCACAGAGAGAAAACGTCCACAGGCGCTATGAGCGACGCAAAGGCTGTTGGGAACTCGCCAAGGCGTTCCTTTCGACGACGCCCGTGTGCGTGCCTTTTCTCTCTAACCTGTCGACTCCCCTTTCCTTCAATGCCACACACACACACACACACTTTTTCTTCCGCCGTAGCACGCGCAACAGGGAAAACAGGGAGGGACACACCAAGATGGCCGAAAGTGGAAGCTGCTGAACAGCTGTAGTCTGTGCAAATTAGTGAATTACACAGGCTCTTCAGTCTGTACTGTTGTGATTCATAGATTGGATGTGTGATAGTTTCCTCTGGTGAATGATGTAGGTACTGTCATCGATCGATCCTTGGGTGTGTGATAAACTGTCAGAACATATTTTGATTTCCGTTTGAACTTTTACGTGTTTTCCAATAGCGGCGATACACAGACGCATTTGACTACATTTTTGTTTGATAGCGCGCTGTTTTTAGTAGGATGAATTATATTGACATTCAAGTGACAAACTTTGCTTTCCTGTTGATGATATGAACACAAACGGGAGTGACCCACCCCAGAGATCAGCAATGCAACTGTGTGAAGTGAGTTGTTTTTACAAGCGTGTTAGTTAACCTGTGTATCCACGTGCAAATACCACAATGAATGACATGGCGCTGGACATACAACAGGCGCATGAAACCGAGTTTGAAAAAAAAAAAAACTTTGATATGGATCAAAAGCGATTTTGGTGCAGTGAAAACGAATTAATCATCTGGCGTAATGTGCTTCTCTACAGATACTGTGCTATTAATAACGACTCCATCAAGCTAGAAACTGCTGACTATGATGAGGAAGAGCACGTCCTTCCTTCATCATTGCTCAGGGCATGCATAAACAGCAAAGCAATGCAGATGTCACACAATTAGTTGAAGTGCTTAACGATGGCCTTCGGGAAATTCTGGACCGACACGCGCCTGCAGTGACTAGGTGTGTTACTGACCGTCCCTCAGCTCCTTGGCTCTCCGAGGACGTGAGAGCTGCTCGACGTCAACGCCGCGCGCAGCGAGAGACGCTGGAGAAAGAGCCGATTGACCATCCACCGCCAGATCTTTGCAGCGAACAGGTGTGAGGCAGGGGACTGCCTCCAGGATGCCAGAGAGTCATACTACCGTGATAAAATTGACTCTTGTTCTTCATCAAAGCAGTTGTTTTCTCTCTTTCAAATGAACTACTTGGCAAACAAAAGAAATTAAGTTTGCCCACGAACATTCCTTCTTCTCAGATCTCTCAACAATTTAGCGAATTCTTTGTTGATAAAATCAAAACCATCCGTGACAATCTTGATGCAAATCCTTCCCAACCAATCCTTTATGATAAATACTGTGGACCACCTTTTTGTACTTTTAATCCAGTGGATGAAAAACTGATCGCCGATCTCATAAGTGAATCTTCCAGCAAAAGTTGTGTCCTTGACCCCATCCCTACTTCCCTCCTTAAACGGTGTGCCTCTCATTTGATTCCCGTGATTACAAACATTGTAAAACAAATCTCTCTCGTCAGGCATAGTACCTCCTCAGTTTAAGCAGGCAATCGTTACCCCTCTCTTTGAAAAAGCCAGGACTAGACCTTAATAAGTTAAAGAACTATAGACCAGTGTCCAACCTCCCATTCCTCTCAAAAATCCTTGAAAGAGTTGTGCTGAAGCAGCTTCAGACTCATCTTTCAGACCATGGCCTTCTTGAGGCCTGTCAGTCTTATAGGAAGAATCATAGCACTGAGACTGCTGTATTGAGCGTACTCGACTGTTTACTGTGCAAATCCGACAGGAAACTTGTTTCTCTCGTAGCCTTGCTTGATCTGAGTGCTGCCTTTGATACGCTAGATCACTACTTTACTTGAAAGGCTTAGGGTCCTTTTTTTGGTGATGGGATAGTTCTCCAGTGGTTCAAGTCATACATCAGAGATAGGTCGCAAGCGGTGGTTGTGGGTGGTGTAAGGTCTACTTCGTCACCTCTTTTATATGGAGTACCTCAGGGGTCAGTATTGGGCCCAGTGTTGTTTACATTGTACTCACAGCCCTTGTCGGATGTTATCTTGGACCATGATTGTGATTTTCACAAGTATGCTGATGACACAGAGCTTTCTAAGAGTGGCACACCTGATGAGTTTGTTTCTGTTCAATCTGGGATGTCTCGGTGTATCAGCAGTGTGTGCAGGAATGGATGGCAAGTAATAAGCTTAAATAAATTGTGAAAAGACTGAAGTCATGCCCGTTGGAACCTCCTCCTGCCTCAAACTCGTTGAGTCAGAGTCAATAGTTGTTGATGGCCTGAATTGCCTTTCAATCACTCTGTTAAATACCTTGGTGTTACCATTGATCAGTGTCTGACCATGCAGAATCAAATATCTGTAGTCTGTCGCTCTCATCTTTTTTAGAGCTGAGACGTATTGCTTCCATCCGACGCTTTATATCCAGGGAAGTAGCTGTCAGGCTAGTCTGTGCCACGGTGATGTCAAGACTGGACTACTGCAACTCTGTTTATGCTGGGCTTCCCGCAGAACAGATTGCTCGGCTGCAGAGAGTCCAAAATGGCGCTGCACGACTAGTTTTGAAGAGGAGGAGGTATGAGCACATCACTCCCATGCTGATGGAACTGCACTGGCTTCCCATACAGTATCGGTGGCAATTTAAACTGGCAGTTCTTGCTTTCCGCCACTTCAATGAATCTCTTCCTCACTATCTCTCTTCTTCTCTCTTCACTTACCAAAGCTCTCGTACCCTTCGCTCTTCTTCACAAAAACTTTTGAAAATCCCTAAGCGTTCTCTGAAATCTGTTGGCGAAAGAGCCTTCAGTTTTAGAGCACCTTCTATTTGGAACTCCCTCCCTGAAGACCTTCGTAATCAGCCTACTCTTTCTTCTTTTAAATCTGAGCTCAAAACTTATCTCTTCAAAAAAGCGTATTCTCTTCTGTAGATGACTAGGTCTTTCCTAAATTCCTCCACAACTAGTCCAGTGAGGCAGTTTATGCATGTAAGTGCGTTTGCCATTGTGTATTTTCTTTTTGCTGTGTGCATGAATATTATCAGAAACCTGGTTCAATCCTACCTAGTCCGTGATGATGTGGTCTGTCTGACCAAGACTTTGCTGAGCGCTCCATTGACCTTCTTAAGTACCGTGTCGGACAGTGTTCTGTTAAAGTCCCCAACAATGACAGTCACCTCAGTCAAGGTTCCACACTGTGACAGAGTCTCATTCACTGGCTCCTATTCTGTACCTCCAATGCACGTCACCCAAGAGAAAACCTTGTGCACTGAGGATTTTGTTCTCCTCCCTCCTACCCCCCCCCCAACTATCATCACCAATCCACTGCCAGCCATGTTGACCTGTCGCCCCATCCGGAACTTGACCATCTAGTCACTCCTGACTTAGACAGTTCTGACACAGGCTCTGGACAGTTGACCCCAGAGTCACAGACATATCTGAAGCAGTCAGGGGCAGATCATCGGTCACCTTGTGCTAAGAAGGAGGATTCCCAAGTCCTCTCCACCCCTGTGCACTCTGTGAAGTTGAGCCGCCCACAAGTCCTGCGCAAACTTCGGAGACGCACCCTGTGTGTCACCCCCCGGCAAAACAGGAATCCAAAACAAATAGCATCACTGACGTTCTATGCCATGAGATTTCAGCAGCTTCAGGATACAGTGACTGATCTTCAGCTTTATCTTGCTGACTTGAAAAGTTCAATACCTGTACGAATTGAGCACGCAAAGGTCTGTGCTAAAAATGATCTACGCTCACAACCGGCTCCAAGTCTGACTTACTTTATTCACAAATTGATTCTCTCAACACAAAATTTTTGAGTTAGACAACAAGTTAAACTCTCAAGAAAGAAAATCACTGACTGAAGACTCAAATGGGAAATATTTATTCTGAAATTAAAAAAAAAAAAAAAAAAACGAAAGCCCACTGCCTTACGTGATGCTAACACACTGTGTGAGATTGTGAATATCCAGAGCAGTGCGGCAACCACCCCCACCTGCAGCAACTCACCAGCAGCCACCCGCAGCAGCCACCGCCCCCCCCTGCAGCAGCTGCCAGCAGCTCACCAGCAGCCACCATCCCCTGCAGCAGTTCACCAACAGCCACCTGCAGCAGCTCACGGCAGCAGCCACCGTCCCCTTCAGCAACTCACCCACCAGCAGCCACCGCCCCCTGCAGCAGTTCACCAGCAGCCACCATCCACCAGCCCCCTGCAGCAGCTCACCGCCCCCTGCAGCACCAGCAGCCACCTGCCCCCTGCAGCAGTTCACCAGCAGCCAGCTCAGCACCAACAGCCACCGCCCCCTGCAACAGTTCACCAGCAGCCACCGCCCCCCAGCCTCACCAGCAGCCACCGCCCCCTGCAGCAGCACCACATCCACCGCCCCCTGCAGCAGCTCACCAGCAGCCACCGCCCCCCTCACCAACAGCAGCCCCTGCAACAGTTCACCAGCAGCCACCCCCCCCAGCAGCAGCCCCCTTCACCAGCAGCCACCATCCCCTGCAGCACTCACCAGCAGCCACCGCCCCCTGCAACAGCTCACCAGCAGCCACCGCCCGCCCCCTGCAGCAGCTCACCAGCAGCCACCGCCCCCTGCAACAGCTCACCAGCAGCCACAGTCCCCTTCAGCAACTCACCAACTCACCAGCAGCCACCGCCCAACAGCAACAGTTCACCAGCAGCCACCGTCCCCTTCAGCAACTCACCAGCAGCCACCGCCCCAGTTGCAGCAGCCACCGTCCACCAGCAGCCAGCAGCCACCGCCCCCCTGCCTTCACCAGCAGCCACCGTCCCCTCACCAGCAGCCACCGCCCCCTGCGGCAGCTCACCAGCAGCCAAAGAAGACTCCACTCAGGCTTCTCTGACCCTGGATTGGTCATCTCAGTTCAAGCAAGACTCCTCTCGAAATGATGCCAGAAAAGCTTCTGGTCTGCCTGCCTCGTCTCAGGCACAGCTGAACAACAAAAACAGTGTATGGAACATGCTGTCGAAACGGCCAGTGTCTGACAGAGCTTCTGTTGCACTGATTGGTGATTCGGTTATCAGAGACATTGACCCACGTAGAATAGTGCCAAGACAAGACTTTGTTTCCAAAATCTGTGTCTCGGGCATGAGTACTGGTGACTTGTTTGACTGGTTACGAGACCATAGTAGATGTCCTGATGTCAATGTGATGATCATGCATGTGGGTGCTGAATGATTGTAGAACGACAGGAGAAGTCTCCAAACAGACATGGTGAGACCTTATTTCACTGGCTTCTCACGCTTTTCCAAATGCTAAAATATTCTTTAGTTCTATGATACCTGCAAGAGGAAAACACCACCTTAATACCTTGATTTCCCCCACCAATCTCAATATGCAAAAAGCTTGCGAAATGCTGAATGTAGAATTCATTAATAACTACAACACATTCACAACCACAAACGGAAACCCTAAATTAGCATTTTACAGCAACTTGATTCACCCCAGTAAAACAGGCACTGCCAAACTGGCAATTCGTTTTAAAGCAGTTTATATTTCCATTTCAATTTCATGATTTTAACTCCAGACGGTATGGACCAGGATCTTCTCAGTTCAGTTCTAACCGTCCAGTTCGTAATGTAAATAACTGGCATCCTATCCAGAACCAACAGAATAGGTTTCCAGACGACCACAGACAGCAAACCAGTGCCCCACTTCATGAGTATCCACCAATGGAATCCATGAGTCACTACCCTCCCCTTTCTCACAGACACACCTCAATGCTGACACAAGCTTCAGGCGCCTCTGATCGTTCACTTCATGGCCCTTTTCTTCCGCCCCCCCCCCCCCCCTCTCTCTCTCTCCACTACCCTCCCCTTTATCACCGAGACAACTCACTGCCGACACAAATTTCAGGTGTCTCTGATCTTACATGTCGTGGCCCTCCTCCCAGACCTCCCTCCACTTTGTATAACTGCGATCAGACACCTCAGTCAAAACAAGTCTTACCGCGATATCTGTGTGTGTGTGTGTGTGTGTGTGTGTGTGTGTGTGAAATTTAAAAAAAGGGGGGTGGGTGGGATGGGGGCATCTTATGAGTGGTGATCATAATGATTGTGGTCATATATGGGAATCAGTGTTTTAAAAAACACACACACACACACACACACACACACACACACACACACACACGCACATATATATATATATATATATATATATATATAACAGTGAAGTATATACAAAATAAAGGTGAATTTACAAAACAAGGGAGTTTATAAAATCGCTAAAATTTTTCAGTAAATAGGTGAAATCACCGTTTCACTCGGGGTTTTTACCTTTTCCCTAAATTTTTAAGGGATTTTACAAAGTTACTGTTTTTTGGATGGTATTTCTGGACAAATTTACTGCAAAGTGTTAAGGTAATTTATAAAGTTACTGGTTTTTTTTGGATTGCAAAGTGTTAACGTAATTTACAAAGTTCAGAAATTACATTGTACAATACTAATACAGTCATTACTAAACTAATCATAATAATTACAACAATTCTCAGGATTAGGTTTATCTTCTCTATTCTAGTGTCGCAGCTCTCCTCTATTCTAGTGTCGCAGCTCTTCTTTCTCCCCGCTGTTGTTGTTGTTACTGCTTCCGATGTCGGTGTTGTTCTACTTCTCCCCGCTGTTGTTGTTGCTGCTGCTTCCGATGCGGGTGTTGTTCTATTTCTCGATATAGTTAACATTGGAGTATCCTTTATGTTGCTCTCGGTCTAGTATTTTCCGTTATATTCCTCAGCCCAGTATCTTCTGTTGTGGTACCCGTTGGCCTAATATCGCCCGACGTCGTATCCGTTGGCCTAGCATTTTCTGTCGTGGTATCCGTTGGCCTAATATCTTTTGTCATTCTATTTCTACAATCTTTTCTCCTTGTAGTATAAACACTTCGGGGTAAGACCAATTCTAAGGGACACGACTCGTTAATTAAACCACCTGAATCAAAGGCAGTATATTCGCAGCTAAAGGGTAGTACTTTACTAACATTACTAAAATATATCATAGCTTTAAAAGCAGCAACGATGCTGTCGCCCGGATAAAGAGATGATTCTAATGTTTTGATGGTACGAAGTCGAACATTAGTAGTATGCAACGGTACGTGGATGGTGACATTTTGTTTTGTCCGATCTGGATAATTAAAAGCGTGAGTACACAGCAGAAAAAAATATTTTTTTTTGCGCATAATATCAAAATTACAGGCCTGGCCGTTGATAATATATTGAAACCACGGGAACCGCCAAGAAGAATAAAAGATTTACAAACGCGAACATTGTCTTTTAACTGCAAGACTGCTAGAGTGTCTCACTGTAAGACTGCTACAGTGTCTCACATCTATATTTTATTTATTGGGGGGGAGAATGGAGAATGTTTCCCCCCCCCCCCCCTTTTTTTTTCCCAATACGAGCGTGTATACACCACGTGTTAATTATTCTGGGAGAGGCTGGCGAAAGAAACAGTAGAGCAGGCAACAGAACATCAGAAGGGGCAAAAAAGTTAGGCAACAGAACAACATGAAAGGCAGTAGGGGTGGGATTTTAAATACAAAAAGAACTTTCGTTGCTTGGTAGTAGTTGTCGTAGCTTCTTCTTTGGGTGTCAGATATCTGGTTTAAACCATAGTGGGTTTGATCTTTGCTCCATCGATCCTCAAAAAGCTTGTATTGGAAAAGCTGGCATTGTAGTAATTGGAAAAGTTAATTGTCAACAAATAATCCTGGTCTTTGGCATGCCAGCTATAGTCCAGTCCCTGTACGTGACATTCGAATGTTACTCCGGCAGGATCACTGCTGACTCCAGAATAAGTTTGGTTGAATGCGAATCCGTAGGTACTGTTTCTAACATAATCTTCTGATGTTCTTTTGGGAGTACTGGATAGTTCAGGGACTATCCAGGGCGTGGCTTCCAGGGGGCTTAATGTGCAGGTCGTGGATTTTCATAGTGCAGCGTTGACATCTGTTTGCACTGATCCTACAGCGACAACTTAGCATTACCCGCTGGCTCTCCATCTGTATTTTGCTGGTAAAATCGCAGTCGTGTTTTTTAGGATCGAGGGTGGCAACGGTAGGATTCGTGAGGGTAACTTCTTCCTTGGCAGTAGTAAGATTCGTTATGATGATAACTTCTTTCCTTGGCAGTAGTAGGATTCACGGTGGTAGCTTCTTCTTTGGCAGTGGTACGATTCAGGATGCTCATTTCGTTGGCTGTGACAGGATCAACGATGGTAACTTCTTTTGGGTGTGGTAAAGTTTACATTCTCTGAAAAATCAATCGCCAGTACGTAGTTTTTGTTTTGGACATGCTTGGAGTAGTCCACTCCCTGTGTTATACACTGAAATTTACTTCTCTAGGAAGATAACCGACTTCAGAGTAGTTTTGGTTAAGTGTGAATCTATACGTACTGTTTCTGACATATTCTACTGATGTCCGTGTTGGGGTAGTGGACAGTTCAGTGACTGTCCAGGGCCCGGTTTCCACGACGGGTTCGATGTACACTACCTGGATTCTTTTAGTGCAGTGTAGACACTTGTTCTTGCTGACGGGACATCGACAGATCATTGTCACCCGCTGGCTTTCTGTGTCTACATTGCCGCTAAAATCGCAGTCATTAACCGCCACTGCCGTAAAAGAGAAGTACGAAATAGCTAATATAATCATCATACTCCCGGAGAATGATTCACGCGGGTTCCCGTTCAGAACTTTCATGATTTCACTCTGCCACTGACCACCCGCCAACGCTTTTTGAGTAGATAACTAGAGAAAAAAAAAATGATGGGAGGGAAAAATGGGGGAAGAAAGTCCTTTTTTGTCCTCATTCCCCCCCGTACGACAATAACTTCTACCCTCGCCTCCCTTTAGTCGTTCTCCTCCTTTTTTTTCTTTGTCAAGAGATGACATCGGCTTAGAATTTGGTTTTCCTTTATGGGGAAGCGGCTTTTGTAGCTCAATATCCCAGAAAATCTTATTATATCGTCATTGTCGTCGTCGGGTGGTGGGGGGTGCTAGCGATTTGTCATTCGGTATAGTTTTTGGCACATCAACGTTTTTACGCAAAGCCTTTTTCATGATTTTTTTTTTTTAAGAACTTCTGGACTAAGCAACTCGCCCACGTTTCAAACCAGAAGCTTTTATTGACTTACAGAGGGGAGGGGGGGGGAATAAACAAGACGGAAAACAAACAAGACGGAAGGGGGAAGAATAATTCAGAATAGCGTGAGAAATAGAAAAAACCTTATAAATTTTCCAGTTCTTGTATGTTAAGCACATTTCTCTTGTTGACCAAGGGAGACAACCATGTCTAACTACGTCCCCACCGTCGCCCACTACGTGACAGACGACGAAGACGGGGATACTATAATTTTGGAACTAGGACCCGGCTCTGCAAGCCCCCAGGATTTGGAAGCAGTATCCCAGCGCGTCGCTATGGCCTATCACATCTGGGACAACACATCGACCCTCCCGATGGATTAGACAGTGAGGTCGTTATTACGAGGATGCAGGCGAAATGCGAAGAGAAGTCTTTAGTTTTGTCCCCTCTGTTTACCCAGATGTGCAAAACCAGTATCTGCAACATATGTTATAACGTCTACGACGACGGTCCCCACTACCCCATGACCATGGATCCCTGCAACCATGTTATGTGTTATAGTTGTTGCCGACGCATTATGGGCGAAGCGGTCGACCCGTGTCCCAGTATGCCGGACGCTGCCTGTCAACATCATTAAAGCGCAGAGTACGGCCAGCGTGATGCGCAAACTTGCTAGAGGAGGAGGAAAAAAATCTTGACTTACAACTCCAAAAAAAAAACAAAACCCAGGCATCGCTGACGTTTTTAAAAACTTCCTCCTCAGTCAGTCGCCTAGAACTAGCAAAATGTCAGCAGATGGCTTTTTGGAGATGGCCCGCAATGCGGCTAAAGAGGAGCTTGACCTACGCGCCGACATTCGCTCCGCGTTGGTGAAGGAGGAGTTTGATCGGCTGAGCCACGAAATTGCCATGTCCTTCGAAGATCTCTCGGGAATGGATAACGCCGCTGTTCTGCGAGAGGCGCAGGAGATTTCCAAGCGTATTAGTGCAAAAGAGTTCTTTCATAAATCCATGCCTGACATTTTACCCGGTTTAATGAAGTAAATGCTATCTTGAACCGCATGGTTCAAGGTAGCTTGCTAAACGATGCCGCTGCCATGGCCACGAGAGACAGATATATGGACCGGATGCGCCCAAAGGATCCGGGGTGTTCAATCTACATCACTTCAACCTAACTAATTCAAGCTCGTTCTCGGAGTTACCCGAAGGAGTTGTGCAACGAATTGTACAGAACATATATACCTTGAACAGGGCGGCTTTGCGTAGGGTAAAAAGAAACACTCGTCGCCCTGCTCGTCCCAAGCCCACAAGCAGCCAATAATGCCGTTATAACTGGGTTATAACGACTGTGTTATAACGACTTGTGTGTTATTGATTGTGTTTTACGTTTACCATGACGCTTAGCTTCCTGCTGTATGTGAGACACTTTTGTAATAATCAAAGGACTGCTGTTTACAAGGTGAGATAGACTGCCCTTGCAAGAGGGTTAATGTTGCTTGCCTGTGGGTCTGTGTGTATGAAATGGAAAGACAGACAGAGAGAGAAGCGAGATAGCGAGCCGTATGATATGTGAGAGTAACAAGGATGTTATATGTTAATATAGAGACTGAGAGTGAGAGAGAGAGAGAGAGAGAGAGAGAGAGAGAGAGAGAGAGAGAGAGAGAGTCTTGAGTCTTGAGTAAGAGAGAGAAAGAGAGAGTGATTGTCTTGAGTAAGAGAGAGAAAGAATAAATGACCTGTAAACTAGTGTAATGTGTTTGTGTATGTGAAAGAGTAAGAGTGTGTCAAAGAGAGTAAAAGTAAGAGAATTGTTCGTGTATGTGAAAGAGAAGAGAAGAGAGAGAGAGAGTGACAGAGAGTAAAAGTAAGAGAATTGTTCGTGTATGTGAGAAAGAGAGAGAGAGGGAGAGAGAGACAGAATGTGAGAGAGAGAGAGAGAAATGAGTGGTGGAGAGAGAGGGAGAGAGACAGAATGGTGGAGAGAGACAGAGAGGAAGACAGACAGCCAGAATAAGCATCCTTCAACAAACACACACGCACTGCCACAATCAATAGCTCAGCCAGAACAAGCATCCTTTAACAAACTCATAAACACACACACACACACACACACACACACACACACACACACACACACACACACACACTGACACAATCAATAATAGCCTTCAGCGCACGCTCATACAGGAAGATAGACAGTCAGAACAAGAATAGGTAGCCTTCAACACACACGCATTGACACACAATAGGCAACCTTCACCGCGCATGCACATATCACACCCGAGGCGATTTGTAAAAATTCAAATGTTTTTATATGCGCCAATTCCTTTTATATGCGCCAAGTAATATTGCGCCAAGTATATACATTCTCACGTTCTCTCTCTCCCGCTCTCTCTCTTTTCCATCCTCTCTCTCGCTCGCTCTGTTTTGTACAATATACATCTGTACATATTTCTTTCGCCCCTGTTTCTCTCTCTCTCTCTCTCTCTCTCTCTCTCTCTCTCTCTCTCTCTCTCCTCTCTCACACACACACACACACACACACACACACACACACACTCACACACAGATACTCACTCTCTCACTCTCTCTCTCTCACACACACACTCACTCTCACTCACTCACTTTCTCCTCATTCTCTCTCTCACTCTCTCTCCTCTGTCTCGCTTGCTCTCTCTCACTTTTCTCACTCTCTCTCTCTCTCTCTCTCTCTCTCTCTCTACACACAGCATCATATATCTGTACATTTTCAAGACATCGGCGTACATAATCAATATTAATCAATGGCATTAAGACATCTCTCTCTCTCAGTTATGCACGCACTCTCTTTCCCCGCTCTCCCTCGTTTCTCTCGCTCTGACACACACGCCTCTCGCCCCCCACTCTCTCTCACACACGCCTCTCTCTCTCCCTCTTCAGGTAAACGACAGTTTTGAGAGTTCCAATGATAGATAAAATGACAACTTCATCCAGTCTGATAGCCTTTTCTTCCGACTAAATTCTTGAACAAAGTGAAGATCCCACTAACACAAGTCCTCCACATTCAAAATCAAGGATACGCACAAATGAACTGATCACCAACGCCTGACACTGCATTATACTTATATACAAAAGTGTTTGGCATCGAAATACGATCTGCGAGTCAATATGGCAAAACAGGATGTACGAGACACATTGTTCAAAATCTTTCAATTGGCTGTTTTTGGGTTCAGAGGCTGATAGTGATACGTCGTGACAGGCTGTCTCCTGAAAACATAGGGAATGACAGCGTGCTCATCGCTCACATGGTGCCACAGCTGTTGCTTCCGTTAGTCATAGACATTATACAGCAATGCACGAAATGACTGCTCACGAAGTAACAAAACGTTTAGCTGCCACCTGGCTGTCGTGGTCCAACTTTTCTTGAGGGTTAGGGTTAGGCTTAGGCTTAGGGTTAGGGTTAGAAGACGTTACGCTAGAAGTCCAGCACCGCGTTCAGAAGCTTGATGTAGCGGATGGCCAGGCGAATGATCTGGATCTTGTCCGGGGGGTGGGTGGGAAGCAGCCGCCTCAACTGAGAGAAGGCCGTGTTGAATCTCTCCGCTCTGAAGATCTCATAGTTGTTCTTAAAGACGCGCCGTTTTTTCACGGGGGGGGGGGGGGGGGGGGGGGGGGGGGGGGGGGGGGGGGAGAGGTGGAGAGAGTGACACGGCGGGCTGGAATACGCCGTCCCAAAACTCCCACCCCCACCTAGTTGACGACATCCTAGCGGGTGGGCTTCCTCAGGTTGCTGACAGCACTGGGCGGTGTGGGCACTCTACCATCCAGGTTGCCCAGCTGTCGCGCACCCGATCCTGCACAATCAGAATCAGGAACCGCCGTCAGATATTCTATTGAATTATGTTACAGAGAATTATGAGCAATAATTGTCATTCGACTATACAACTCCAAAAAGATGACCACACACACGCCCATGCAGACACAATCCTGGGCGGTCTCTGGGCACTCTGCCATCCACACGTTGCCTGCACAATCGGAATCAGGAACCGTCATCAGATATTCTATTGAATGTTACAGAGAATTATGGAGCAATAATTGTCATTCGACTGTACAACTCCAAAAGATGACACATATACACACACGCCCATGCAGACACAGAATCGTACTCGCATACTTTCCTGCACACACACACATTAAACTTAAAGTCTCATTTACCTTGAAAGGCTTGACGATGCTGATGTCGATGGGTAGGCGAGGGTTGCGCAACCAGCAGGCAGGTTAACGTCCAGTGCCGTTCTGCTGCCATCAGCAGCGGTACAGAGTACGACTGTAAAAGCCCTCTTCTCTGCTTTCTTTGTCTTTGTGATGCGCACCATTATTTAAGTGGGGGGTGGGTGGGCGTTTTTCTCGTACTTCTCTCAAAGTAGGGGGTGAGCGTCACTTCATGGGCTCTCTGAATGTGTCTCTCTCGCATCTCTCTCTCTTTTTTTTCGCACATACATCTCCCTCTCTCTCTCACACACATCTTTTTTTTTTCTCTCCCACGCACACATACGTCTCTCCCTCTCTCTCGCTCTCGCATACACATCTCCCCCCCCCCCTCTCTCTCAATACATACAGGGCATCATGTATCCGTACAGACACTCACACATACGCGCGCATACACACACGCTCACGCAGAATACATCTCTTACATGCATACACCTCTCTCTCTCACACACACCCTCTATGTGACTACTTTATTCTGAAAAGAAAAACCTAGTTCTAGTAGCTTCATAAAACCTTAATAAAGCTTTGTATTTCGTTTCCTGGTCGGCTAGTTCTTGTAATTGATTAAATTTGTCCCGTTCTGCCGCTAAAAAGGTTTGAAAAATTCAGTTGGGACGGGGCTTGTTGGGTCGGGAGGGAGGGTGCGGGGGGAGCATGGGAGGCGGCCGGGTGCTGGGCTGCATCGGGGCCGACTGATGATGGGTCGGGGCCGCGGCTGGCTGTTGGGCCGGGAGGGAGGATACAGGGAGGGCATGGGAGGCGGCGGCCGGGTGCTGGGGCTGCATCGGGGCTGACTGATGGGGCGGGGCCGCGGCTGGCTGTTGGGCCGGGAGGGAGGATACAGGGAGGGCATGGGAGGCGGCCGGGTGCTGGGGCTGCATCGGGGCTGACTGATATCGGATGGGTGCGGGGCCGCGGCAGGCCTGGTGCTGGGGCTGCGCCGGGCTGACAGGCCGGATACAGGGGAGGCATGGGAGGCCGGGGCCGGGGCCGGGGGGCTGCATCGGGGAGGGCTGATGATGTGGTCGGGGTGCTGCTGGCTGTATCGGGGCTGGGATGGCCGGGAGGGAGGGAGCATAGGAGGCGGCCTGGTGCTGGGGCTGCATCGGGGGCTGGCTGATGCGCCCATACATGCTCCTTGGGTTGCTGATGGGGGGTACAGGGGGGGGGTTCAGCCCGTAGGGGAGGAGCGATGGTTCGGGGGACGCCGGTCCTGCTAGCGGGGAGAGGTACCGCGGCCATTTTGCGGACGACGCTGCCCAGGGTCACTACCTCATGGGAGCGACCCGGTCCCATGAGGAGTGACCCTGGGCCGCGTAGGGGGAGCGATTGTTCGGGGGGACGGGGCAACTGCTAGCGCGGAGAGGTACCGCGTGGCCATTTTGCGGACGACGGCCCAGGGTCACTCCTCATGGGAGCGGGGCCGCTCCATGAGGAGTGACCCTGGGCCGCTGTAAGGGGGACGGTTGCTATGGGGGGGGGGCAACTGGGGGGGGGGGGAGAATTACTGTGGGGTCCTGGGCCGGGGGGGAAAATTGCTGTGGGGTCCAGGGCCGTAACAGGGGGGGAGGAGGAAGGATACTGAGCTGCTGCAGGTGGGGCAAAGGTGTCTTGGTCTGGGGCGCTTGATATGGGGTCTTCTAATGCACGAAAAAAGGGCCTCAATTTCCTCGTTATCATCTTGTTGTCTTCTATAAGGAGAAATAGGGTCATATCCTGTAGAGGCGCTTCCTGCCTCCATGGAGGGGACCCTAGCAAGTTTCCTCCTCCTGCTCTTCCTCGTCCTCCTCCTCCTGTTCCTTCTCCTCCTCCTGTTCCTCCTCCTTCTCCTCCTCCTGTTCCTCCTCCTGTTCCTCCTCCTGTGGTTTTAGATCTTTTTCTGCGTTAATTGGCCAATGGCAACAACGGCTGACGTATGAGTTTACATCATCCGTTGTTGCATTTGAAAAGTTTAAAAAATTAAAACTTTGAAAACCGGGTGGATATATCCACTTACCTATTCTATTAAAGCCACCACGGTCACTACTTTTTGGCCAGATGTATTTGTGCCAAGCCTCACCAACCAAACTGCTTGGCCCACTTTCTGAGCTAATTTCAATCTTAAACACCGCGCCTTTCTTCCGGTGCTGTTTTGACCTTTCTTTGTCCTTTTCCGTAAAGATATCAAAGTCTTCCGGAAGTCCAAAGAAAATACGTCTAAACCCGTCTTTTAACTCTGCGAGGCCTTTTTCCTCTTGAACTTCTTCTAGCTCAGACAGTAAACGGCAGAAAATTGAAAGAAGAAGTTTACTGACTGCTAGAACTTGGTAGCCAAGTCCGTTTTTCTCTTTCACTGAACTTTCTACAGTGACGGTATTTGAAAAAATTTCTGACAGTGAGGGTACTCTTTTC
>JADBJO010022033.1:0-10000 GCA_016801955.1 Conus betulinus
GAGAGAGAAGCGCAAGGAAAAAACACTAATTATTTAATGCATAGGCCACAGGCTCCTCCTAAGCCGTGGTGGAGGGGGTATCCAAACAGCATTTCACGACATTGACCATCTAATGGAAGAGACACATCAAAACACAGAGAAATAGGTTCTAACGTCCTGGTACAGAACGAATATCATGGCACATGTTTCGATTTAGTATTCATATTTTCTTTAACTACCTCAGCCTCCTTTTAACAAAAAAAGGGCCTTCAATATATTGCTGTTCTTTTGTCATCAGTCACAATGCCAGCGTGAATAACATCGGAATATGCAAAAATCTTTCGGCGAATGTACTTTTTGCCTAGATGGCAAAACTAGGACAGCCAACAGAATATGTACTTAATCTTCGTTTACATTTGCAGATCCCAGAGTACTTGGAGCGTCATGCATAACCTGGTCACCTCGCCATGCCATGAAAGATTCATTACCATTCGGGGCCATTGGGTATACCGTCTGTGACGAATTCATGCAACGCAATCCATAACCATTTTCACCCACGCTGATTGAACACACTATCCCAAGCATAGTCTGAAATACTATTCTCGAACACCGATACACCCATGAAACAGTGCACACGCATTCCTAGCCAATATACCAGAAACACGAAACGTTAATGGTAGAGTCAGTTCACAACGAATCAAAAGGTACATATTCTTCAAATCGATACACACAAAGGTTTCAGCCATTATCTCATACATTGACAAACGAGTTTTTTATAACAGGGTGAACTCAGTCAGACAGAGAGAGAGAGGCGAGACGATAGAGAGAGATATTCATGAATCATTACTTTAAACTCTGAATCCCCCAGATGACCACACCCGGCACTGAGACGTGGGATCCGTCGTGACAACAGTTTCTACTGAGCGCAATTAACAATCCTGCATGCCAGGCATTCGTTCCCAATGTACAGGCTGCACATAGACAAATTAATGGCGCCAAGGTCTTGCCTTAAGGCGCATTTAGATTGTTTCGTGAATTTTCATTGTGTCTGAAATTGATTCGCCCTCATTTTCTTTCGTAAGGGCCATCAAGCCATGTGGTTTTAAGTAGACAGATTAAAATCAAAGGAAGGGGACTATTTGGGTACTTGAAGCTGGCGCAAGATCGGTCACGTTGAGTGCAAAAGGCCTGAAATATACCTTCAACTAAGGGGAAGGTCATGTAGTTGAAGATTGTTCTTTGCCATCGTGTGAAATCCCCCCCGAGGCGAGGGAAACAGTCAGGTGGGAGACACTTGTCCTTCTGATCAATTGTCTACCTTTAAACAGTAAATGGCTAGGCTCTCAAATTTGTGTGGTACAAGCTTGCAAACACCTTTTACATGGGATCATACAGTGATATATGTGCCGATCCTACCTGTAGCATGTCGAGCCAACCATTTTCTTCAACAAGTAATAAAGGGGAGTGTCTCCTCGTAACAATTACTTCACTGCCACTGTTTTTCGCGCGACACGTACATCCCTTCCCCGGTCCAGTTACGGGCACCAAAGGGGTCAAAATTCGACGGTCTCCTGCAGGAGAACTGATGTTTGCCGGTCACCTGAGGAACCTACTACCCCAGGACATGGCGCTCAGCATGAATACCCTACCTCACCTCGACATACATCGAACCGACACCTCTATGGGAAATCGCTTTCTATGCAAAGGTTAACCTATTTAACGGAGGCTAGTCGTGAGATATGAGGCAGCTGCGGATGTGTTGGAACACTATGCTACAGTGACAATATGCCAACGTTGCCTTATCCTCTGCACGAGATCCCCCCTGTGGACTGCTCGCGTTTTCGGGTAAGCCATTAAAACACGTGATCAAAGACAAGAACGAGATCGTTCTTTGCACCTTTTTCAAAAACCTGTACTGTACCACGACTATTTTCCAGATTCATTGTGGTGTGATTTTTTCATTGTTGCTTGTACAAAGGACAGAAACACGACGCGGGGAAATCTTTTGTTTTGGATGTTTGGTTGGCAAAGTCAGGTCGCAGTGTAACCCTCAATTTCAGATTGTCCATAGGATCATCGGGCCTGTCATGCATGGTACATGTGGAAGTCTCTTACGTTCACTCTGCAGCCATGGTCTTCCCCATCGTTCTCCTCCTCTGGAAAAAACATATATGGTCCTAATTAGCAAAACGCCAGCTGGTTGAAACCACGAATGTTTCTTGATTGACGTTGTTTGTTTCAGACCATCTATCTTCTAAATGAAACATTTTGTGCATCGTCTGCTTTCGATTGGAGAGAGGAGGAGAGATAGAAGAGAGAATGGGGGGGTGTGACGGTGGCAGCACACACACACAATAGAGAATTCTGCTGTGTATCAGTTGGTGCTATTAATTACAAGGGAAGGGGAGTAACATTAGGTTTACATTAATTGCCATAATTACAACTGTCAAGTTTTCTTCACTTACAACACCACCTCAAGCAGTTACCCTATCACAAAATGAGAACGATCTAAAAAGAAGCAAACAACATTTTCCATACCTCCTGTCAGCTGGGTAAGAGGGCTGATGAATACCACTTAAAGGCCCAAACATCAAAAGCTAGTGGTAACAGGGTGTGCGGGGGTTTTTTTTCACCCAGCGTTTGCAGTAAGAATTGCTTCAGTAGTGGACACCCCAACACCAGTGGCTTTCAACCATCACTGTCCAGCCGGCTCTCTCTCAAGCCGGATTTCTCTCCCCCCTGGCACAGCAGGGCGGCCTACCCATCGGCTTAATGATCGTGGGCAAGAGTTATGACGCTGACCGTTTCTTTCAGGTGGCCAGGCCTTGGAAAAGCTACCGCCCAACACGCAGTGTACTCAACTGGAACACAAGAACGAAAAAGAAAACATTTTGGCCGAGAACAAAAGCAAAGAGGATCCAAGAAGTTGGAAGAAAACGAGACTCCGAGAATAGAATGAAGGTTTGAAGAGAAGCTGTTAGTCTACATCTGCCTAAAATACTTGATCTCTACTGGGCATACAGCTGAGTGATAATTGAACAACCCTTTTCATGAACTAAAATTAATAAAAAACAGTAACTTTGCAAGAAAAAGAGTAAAACTTAAAAAAAACCCCAAAAAAAATGACGATGGACGGACTTGTTCTTTTTGAAATCAGTTACGAACGGTTGCAGCTTAAGGAAAGGTTGATTTTTGATCCTGGATCGGAGAGAGGATGGAAAAACTTTAATTGTAAACCCCAATGAAAGAAACAGCAAATTTCTTCATACACACACTGAGATACAATAATATCTCTGTTTCGTATCTGTTACTTCTATTTACCACCGAGCATGTTCAAGGGTGTCTTTGAAACGTTTTTGCTTACCCAGAACAACCAGTAAAACATGTCCCCGATAAGCTTCCGTCTTCAAAGAAAGGCAATGCAGACTGAAATTTCATCCTAACAACAATATTTGTTTAAAGATATACCGCGTTTTAGGAAGGGACACAACAGGAATCTCCTTCAGAGAGTATGCCTTTCAAAGTGTCCTCCACAAAGGAACCAACAAACCCCAGCTGACAGCCCCTGTTTCGTCACCTGTGAAAAGCTCGCCCTCACGCTGCTATTTATCCTGTTTAATCTGTCAGACTCTTGCAATATACGAGAACGAGTCACTGGGTAAAAAAGTAATGCCCAGACAATAAAAGATTTTATTAAAATGATATACTAATATGGTTGAGAATCTGAATGTGAAAAATTTTGAAAGAAAAAAATAAAAAGATGCCAATTGAGAGTACAAAAAAACAAAGAAAACAAAACAAGCAAAACAACAAACAAACAAAAAATGTAACTTCCAAACTAGAAAAATACTTTCAAATGAAATATCCAGGTTTTCCTCCATTTTGAAGAAACAAAACCCAAAAGGCAGACAAGGTCTGAATACATTTTTCTGCCAAGTGATCAAACGTGTGACATTTTCAAGCCTGCTTCTTCTTTGAAGGAATACCTGTCTGAAAAAGGAATATATGGTTAGGGAATAAGATCACCTACCAGTGGACTGATAGGCTTGATTTGACAGGCTCATCAAGGTTCCCATAATAATCTTTTTGCTAGGAATTTTTACATTTAACAGTATGGCCTGTCCTTTGGCTTCCCAATAGGCGGATAGAACAATTGATAACCGGATTGTCTTTGTATCTTTTTTTTTTTCTTGCCCTTTATTACATATGCTTGTACTTTTAATGTCTCATGTCCCGGTTTGAGAATCGGAGCATTTGGGTGATACATAGGATAGGAAATACGCGTTTTTCCTGACAGCATTGAAACTGGCCTGAATTGTTTTTCTATCTGTTAGTAAGCGTAATTTCTACTTTTTTTCTTTGTTTTTAAAGTACTTAGAATCAGCCTCTTCATAGGTCTGAGTTTGTTTTTGGTAGTTTGAATAAAATATGGTTCTTTCTGTTGGAATGGAAGGCCTTTTTCTTTTTAATTGTGTGAGGAAAAAAATTCAGATCACGAGAGGTGACGTGAACTTGTCCGTTGCTAGAATTGGTTCCGCGTAGGACTATAGCCTTCTTAAAACCAACACACAAACACCCTATACCACAACCAACATGCACGCGTACACACAAACCCACACACATGCATACACTCGCTCACTATGCCACTCAACACTCACATACAAACACAAAAGAACCAGCATGAATAAATTTATAGCAGTGTGTTTATTCAATCCACAAACATTCTCAACAAGTAACCAAACAACTTAAAGCACCTTATCATATAAGACTAAGACTATGCAAAAGCCAAACAAACTGAAAACACATTTTCAAAATAATGCACACATGGTCAACAACTGAAAACGCTGAGGTTTGAACTTCATTCTGTCACTTGCAGAAATACTAGCCCCCCCCCCCCCACCCCCCTCAAAAAAGTGCTCAGTTATTTCAGTTGAACTAACAGTCCAAATTTTATTCCTTTTTTCCTTGTACACGTAAACAGACAAAATCACATACATACACAACAAACTATATACAAACACACACCACCTGTCTAGGTCAGCTCATCCATCGCAAAAGTGGTCCACCACCTGTCGTGTAAATTATCAAATATTGTTCTTCATGTCTGGTAAATTTTATTTTTCAAATACCTGCTATTACACTGACCTTATAAACATCACACTCAAGCTTTGCACACTAAAGATAACAATGGAGGTCCAAAACCTGCTCTTACTACAAACCACAATGTAGAGTAAAAGTTACCTGTTTCAGACTGAAGTCAGCAAATGACAAGCGCACACTGAAAATGAATATAGAATTAGCTAACAGCGAAGCATCTGAAACGTAAGATCTCTGCACACACACACAACACACACCCCACACACCACACACACAACGCAACCAAGCAGTACGCGCGCGCGCGCGCCACACACACCCACCCAGCACACCATACACATCCCAACAATAGTATTTCACATAATGGAAAGAATTCAATTCCAGAAATGGAAAAAATTTTCATTAAAAGATAAGACCCGCCCCATCTGGACTCGAATGTTGTAGATTTAAAACAACATATTCATGCCAAAATTCTGCAACCCTAACCCTGAGCATCACGAGCTTCTGCAAGTACGAACAAAATTATCTAACTGGATAAAGATTTGTCATGCGTGGGGATACACTACACAAACACCCCCACAAAAAAAAAAAAAAAAACCACATTCTGACTGCATATGCAATCAGCTTATTCAAAAAACATAAAGTGGTATTAAAAAAATATAGAACAGTGATATCAAAAATCGAAGGAGAACAAGGCTGAAACAGCCAGGTAGTGGACACCTAACAGGTAGGACCAGAGTTCATGTGCTTTGGAAACACTGCCAGAGAAAGGTTGCAGCCTGAGAAAATGAAGTCTGATCATTTACGAAAAAAAAAAAAGTAATGGTGATATATCAACACATTAATTGCCCTACCTCCTCACGCACACACTGAGGCAAAACTATGACTAACAGTGTTGCTAACAGTATTTGGTCAGCATGGAAGCCACTATCACATCCTCGGTGCGGGTCATAGCAAGAGTGACAGAAAGTCAATTTCCTATCATGACACCATCGTTTATAACATTCACAACGGGTCCTCTGAAGCCGGTTTTGCCAAAGTCATGGTGAACATAAAAGAGCCATAAAATCAAAAGAAAATTAAAAAGATCAGTAGATTACTTCAACTCGTTAAGACACAAAACTCCGGTGAGTAAAAAAATCACATCATAATTGAATCGATCAACAGATGTGCACACAAAGCACGCTTACATTCATAAATAGGTGACAACTGAAACAACTTGCCATTAGGGAACTCAGCAACATGACTGGAATAATGTGTTTCTTTCTTCATTTCCACGTCATCGTGTGTTGTGTGTGTGCGGGGCGTGTGTTTGACTGTGTTTGTGTCATGTTTCTCGCGCTGCCCCTATCACGTGCGTTCTGTTTCCTAATGACATAGTGTCCTTTCATTGATCCTGTTGCATCTTAGCTGAACCTTTTTTTCACCACTTCCTTTCTTCTTTCCTATGTTTCTTTTTCTTTCCCTCAATTTTGCCTCCGTTCTCTCCTCTCTCGTGTTCACGTCATCTGATGACTCCATCCGATCTTGGGAACAGCGCCTGAATGCCAATGCCTTGCTCGAGTGGTTGAAACACCTCGTTTCCTCAAACAAAAAGATAAAAAGAAGACGCTCTCACCACCGCTAAGTGTCACTCAGCACATTGCTTCTGTCAACGAGTTCATTGTTTTCGTTTTACCGTAGGTGAAGTGTGTCTTTTGTGTGTTCTCTTTTTCCCCTGGGTCTTCTTTATAGCACCGGGGATTAAATCGGCACTCTCTTCATATTCGTTCACTGACAAATCACACTGCTTCCCTTCGTGGTTCTTTTTCTTCCTCCATCTCTTGGACCACCCCATTTTTTCATTCCCTCTGATGACTTTTTGTTTTCTTTCGTTTTTGATCCTCTTTTCTTTTCCGCTTTCTTATGTGGCTTGATGTTCTTTTCAGTCAGACGGTGAAGGGCCAAACATTTCAAGCCTCGTCTGTCCCTGACACTTGAGCTTTGCTCATTGTTTTTTTGTGAAGAGTGAGACGCGTGCATGAAATCTCATATCAAGCAATAGCCGTTTGTGAATTTGGTCTTCATGCTTTTTGTTTTAAGAACCCCCCCAGAATTTCAAAACGTTACAATAATTACCACATGTGCCACTAGAGGGGGGCTCCCATTGAATATGCCCATATTACATAGTGGCTCTCATATAAATGGGCTAAAGTTCCAATGTAACTGCAACAAGGCATGTTTTTCACGTCACAGACACAGCTCCATTATCTCCATAGCTGCAAAAGGAATTCCAGCAACTGCTCTCTGCCTATTCTGTCGATTGTTCTGCACATTTTAAGAGTCAGTGTCTTTCTGTCAATTCATTGAATTCATTCTCTTTCCATTTTTCACACCTGCTCATATTTATTCTGCTACCCACTCAGTTACAAACGGCCCTCATCTTAGGGTTTTTTGCTCTTTTGACTGCTGTTGACGCGAAAACTCTACAATACTGGATTCCTTCCTAAAGAGGAGAGTGATGATACTTCCCACGTGGGGGCTCCATTTCCTATACTATGACTGTTTACACATTAAGCCGAACTTGACCACGCGTGCTTGTGTGCATGTGGGTGTGAGAACTGGGCGTTCGGGTTGTCGGTGCCGCCTACGTGTAAAAGCATCTCGCTGTCTGCCATCACGTGCGGTCAGTGTTTTTTCATGTTTTTTTTTTTATTTCTGCTCGCTGATAGGAACTTCCATTTTGTGTCTGCAATTGTTAACCATTTCTATCCTAGTGTTTAGGGTTGCTAATTTTGGTTTGCATAGGATCATATATTTTTCTGTTAGGCATAAATTACATCTTTTGAAATGTTATTATATGATGCAGCTCTTTTTCTTAAGATTTTCCAGGATATGTTGTAGTCTATTTTTTTTTTTATCTTTGAGTTTCCAAATATATTTACTCAATTCTGTTTGATTTTTGTATCTTTCTTTGTTAAAATGACTGTTTTATGATTTGCATATCTAGTTTTAAATTGGTTTTCAGTGATACCTATATATATGTTTCTTCAGCGTTCTCTGATTTTACAGTGGCTTGGTATACAATATTGCTGGTGAGGCATTTATTGTTTTAGAGGGCACTGTTCTTTCTTGGTACAATTGCAAGATTTCCTTTCTTCACCCTCGTTTGTCTCTGCACTGCTTTTCGTTTGTTGGTTGAATCAATGATGTTTTTGAGATTCGGCATACATGAGTATGATAATTTGATGTTGTGCCTGTTAAATATCTTGAACAGCTTGTGCTCTTTTGGGAAAGAAGATGTCAGAATTTTTAAAGAATTCTTTCCCTACGTTTGTTTTAACTCTTCCATCGTATGGGGGTTGTACCATATGATTTTCCTTTTCCTGTTCTTCTTGTGTCTGCTCATATCATTTCCTGGGTCATAGTGTAATTTATAGTTGTAGCCACTTTGGGTGTAACGCTTCTTGGTACTCAGCTGCAGTGTTATTAAATACTGTTTCATTACATGACAGATTAGATATCTCTTGTTTATGCCTCTAGGTATTGTTTTGAGTATGGAAGGTGGGTGATTACTTTGATATTTACATAACACAGGTGTGTCATTTGGTTTTTTTTGTATGGTTTAAAATATGTTGGTTGAGGTCTAACGTAATGTCTAAATAATTCACTATCTTTTTGTTTGCTTCTGTGGTGATTTTTAAATTTTGATCGTGGAAGATTTTGCACAATTCTTTTTTCTTATTTTCAATTTTTCTAGGGCTATCACTCAGTGCAGCGAGGCCATCATCTCTGTACAGTCCAATTGTTTTCCAAGTTTTTTTTTTTGAATGTTAGATAGCATGAATAGTCCGACAAGTTCGCAGGTTTCGGCACCATCATACGATCCCATAGTAACATCAAAAGTTGAACTTTTTCCTGGTGTTCTGGTCCAAGTCTCGTTTTTTTTGCTGTGTGGAGTAAAGTTTTCTTTGTATGGAAAATGATTTCCATTTCTACGCCCTGATATTTCAGTGTATTTGTTGGCAATTTTATAGCTTTGGCGAGCAGCTCTTCATCTATAGATGGATAAAAATCTACTATCAAATGTTATAAAGACTGTGTTTTTTCTTGCTTGTTGAGGTTTTTTTAAACCCTTGTATAACTTCATATGTATTTTTCCAGAGGTTTGAATTCGGTGTTCTCTCTTATGTTTTTTTTATGGTTTTCTCTAAAAAATTTTTTTTACTGATTTTTCCTAATTCGGATTTGGATGGGTTATCAATCTACATGTTGGGTTGTTAAAAAAATTAGGTTATGGTCTTTGAGTTTATAAAAGCTTCTCTTTCTGCTGTTGTCTCTACTCTAATCACTTAGGTCCATTTGCTGTACAAGCTCCTTTTTCTTTTTTCCTAATGTGATCATATGTAACTTTGTCAGTTTTTTGGTAATTTTTTTTTGGATGTTTTTATCAAGGAGTTGTGAGTATCTTTAGATTCCATTTTGTAAAAGCTGCTGGTTTTGTCTGCTTTCACAAATATTTTTTCTGGCGTTTGGATTAGTTTTTGATTTCGTTTTTTAACGATGTTTGAAATTCGTTGTTTGATTTTTGTAATTCTATGTTAGCTATCATTCTTTTCATTTTGTCTTCAAATGTTCTCATTTCCTCGATGGCTGGTGGTGCTCGCCATGTTTTGAAGTCATAGGTAGTTTTATCTTCTTTCTTTCTTGGCATGGGGGTTTAGGAAGAAGAATGACTTTCCTCTCATGTTTTTGATAAACTTTTTGTCTTCTCACTTTTCATTGGTCACCACCAACACCAATAATTCAAGAATGGAAATCGGGTCAAGCCAGACAAACGCACGCTTCACACAGTCTTCCGCTAACAGACCTCTCGTTCGCAAGCCAACAGTTCCATTCATCAGCTTCGAGTTCAAACGTCAAGTACCATGCTGTACTTTAAATGATA
>JADBJO010022033.1:15000-17500 GCA_016801955.1 Conus betulinus
GAAGAAATAAGAGGTGTAAACTGCGAGAGGCGGAAACGATGGAGTGCAAAAGGCCTGAGTATGAACCAGAAATGGAAGGATGAGGGCGAATAGGAAATGCTGGCGGATGGAACTCGCTGTCACGTGACCCACCTGAACGCAGTCAAACGTGACCATCAGTGAACCCCCACCTCCACACCTATCCATGCTCCCCTCCTCCCCTCTCCCCAACCCACACACACACACACACACACACACACACACACACACACACACACACACACACACACACACACATGCACACACACACACACATGCGCACACACACACTCTCTCTTCTTCTCTCTCTCTCTCTCCCCTCTCTCTCTCTCTCACTCACTCACTCTCTAGCGGTCAGCTAATTAACCAGAGCCACCGTGGTATGTAAGCACCAGATGAATGTTGCCTAGATCTGCCCTCGGGCTGTCCTACACAGAGCCTGCAAACTGTCGTGATCACTGACATTAATTATGATGCTACTGCAGGGTTGTGTTGTCATTTTATTTGATGGTAACAGATGTTGATTGAATTAGTTACATTGGTTTCTCGTATCTCCGTCTTTCTCTCTGCCTCACCAATGAATATGTCAGTGGCTGCTCTTTCTTTCTTTCTCTGTCTCTGTCTCTCTGTCTCTGTCTGTCTGTGTCTGTCTGTCTGTCTGTCTGTCTCTCTCTCTCTCTCTCTCTCTCTCTCTCTCTCTCTCTCTCTCTCACACACACACACATATGCACACACGCGCGCGCACGATTATACAAACACACATCCATATTCTCTCTCTCTCTCTCTCTCTCTCTGCCCCCCCCCCCCTCTTTTTTTCCCTCCCCCTCTCTCTCTCACACACACATATGCACACGCGGGCGTGCACAATCGCACACATACATACCCCTCCATTCATGTCAAGGCCGCTTTACTTTCCCCCACCTGCTCACCCCTCCCCTAACCCCTTCTTGCTCAGCCCCTACCCTTCCTCTTTGCCCCAGCAACGTCTTATCTCCTCTAGGAAAGGGGAGTAAAGAGGCATAGTGGCTTAGGTTATGGGAGCAAGAGTTACCTTACTTGTTTGTTACTTGCAGATGTGGTTTAGTTGTATCCCCCGCCCCCTCCCCCATCCGTCTATTCCTCAAGGGTCAAGGTCGAAAACGTTTACCTGGTAGGAAGTCGTTTCGCTGATTTCGTTTGTAAAAACGAACTACAGACAGGATGAGACTAGTTGGGAGCCAAACGTGAGCTGTTTAAACCTCCTACATTGCTTGTAGTTTTTTGTTTGCCTTAGTTTTGTTTAGCTTCAGAGTGTCTTTAATGTTGTTGTTGTTGTTGTTTTTCGAAACTGTTCCAGTTTCCCAGTCTCTCCCCACCTTCATTTCCCCTCCCCTCTTCCCACAGTTAGGGTAGCACGGGGGTAAAACCCCCCCCCCCCCCCCCCCCCCCCCCCCCCCCCCCCCCAGCAAAAAACGTTGCAACTTTCCTTGTTGAAGACACAGAGAAATGAAAGTAGCTCAAACGTTTGAGAAATGCCTGTGCTACAAACTGCCACTAGCACATACTGATACAAATAAAAGAAAAGCACTGATAACCAGCCGCCGTGGTGAAGTGGCTAGCGTCGCGGACTCCCGGCTGGGAGGTCGTGAGTTCGAATCCCATCAGAAGTCATGTGGGTTTTTTTCTGCCCTGACCGGCTCCTACCCAGAGTTGAGTTTGCTGTGGGCTCAGTTGGGAAGACTGGGACCACACAGCCGAGTTTCATCCATTTAATGGATGCGTTTCTGAGAGTGTTGCTCAAATTTCCTGACCAACACTGCAGGTGTCTATATCTCTCGGGCCTGGTTGACGCGGGATATATTATGAAGGAAGCGTAGAGTACAGCCCTGTCATGTAGTCTCAGACCGAAATGGAAATCCCGTAGCATCATCTTAATCATCCCCGTTCTCATCGATCAGCATAAAAAAAAAAAAAGTCAAATTCTGTGGCCCTTCATGCCCTGCTCTCATGGTGACCTCAATTTCGATGTCCTCTCCACGTCTGTGGCCTTGCTTTTGGTTCCGTCCGGGTCGCCGGTATCGGCGAGTCCATGGGGGCTGTCGTTGGACAGACGTGGTGGCGCCCTCCGGAGGGAGAGCTCACTCACGCCGGCTCCGCGACTAAGCAATTATTGTCGTCAGTAGGGGGCTTAGTAGGTGGTGTCCTGCGTATGTTAGATCAGAACAGACGCCACTGAACACCACCGAAGTGACTCGGCGGCAGTGAGGTGTCTCCTCCGGTGGGTTGCCTCTTGACGGCTTGACATTGACTGCTCCCTGTGGATTGCCGGTGCCGGGGCTGTGGCGGGGCCGACCGGGCTGTGGCTGTGGACAGGGTGTCGGAATGAGCGGCGTGGGTGCACTGCCTCTGAGGTGGCGAAGAGGCTGGGACAGCAAAAAAAAAAGAAAAAAAAAAAAAACGAAAAAGAAAAGCACTGATAGGTGAAAAATGAAAAAAATGTTTG
>JADBJO010022033.1:27500-28553 GCA_016801955.1 Conus betulinus
GTCGCGGCCTTGCACCTCCCTGTCCGCCCGCTGCCACTGGCCTCCCAGACCGATGCGCCACCTCGATGTCCTCCGGCTTGACCGTCACGCCCACCTGCCTGGAGAAAATGTCCACGCACTTGCGGGCACAGTCGCCGGCCGTCTCCTCCTTGGGGTTGGGGGCCTCCTTCACGCCGTACACACGGACGTTCCAGAGGCGGCCGTGTTGCTCCAGGTCGTTGTGGGCCGCCCGCAGTCGTCCTTCTTCAGCTCCCTGCGCCTCGAGTCGGCTCCTCAGCTCCCCGTTCTCCCTCTTCAGTCTCCCCACCTCGTCTTCAAGCTTATCTTTCTCCTTGGCCAGGTCGAATAAAGAGCTCTCCAGTCTATCCAGCCTGAGAGAGAAGTTCTCTGAAAGCTTGTTAATTTCTTCCTTCACCTCCATTCTCAGACACTGCAGGTCATCTTTCGTACAAACAAAGTTCATTTTGTCCTTGAGACAATTTAATGTGGCCTGGATTTCCTCCATGTCTCCCTGCGACTCACTCTCACTACACTCAGCACCGTCACGCGCAGTCTTTTTCTTCTTATTTTCTGGCTTCTTCTTTGCCGTGGTGTTTGTGGGACTTGTGAGAGGATCAGAGGAGGAAGAAGACGATTTCCGTTTGGACCCACCAAGTCTAGCAGCAGAAAAGTATTTGGAGATGGAGTCACTCATCACTGATAGGTTGACGTACGTGAATTAACATGGCACAGTCAAGATATTGGTTAAACGTTTATTGAAAAAAAAAAAGCCCACTGAAGAACACCGAAGGCACAAATCTCTCGCAATCCAGCCGTAGACACTTCAAATATGGCAGTGTAATGCCAGTCCAGCTTCCATTCACAAAGTCTCTCTTCTCCCTCTCAAACCCATCCGACGCCCACTCACTCACTCCTCCCCCACCGGTCTCCGCCTTCCACAATGTCATTCTCTTCTTTCTTTTCAAAGAGACATTTGAGAAAAAAAAATCTATGACTGCTGAACTGCACAAGGCTGTTGAAAGAATTTACATCGCTTTACGACCAACTGTTCAC
>JADBJO010022034.1:0-28551 GCA_016801955.1 Conus betulinus
CATCATCTCTTATCTTCTTTTGAGTGAAGTAGCCCATGCATCTAAGTTGATATGCATGCGTTGTGTACTTGCAGCACTGATAAAATCTTCGGTTCTCAGACAGACTCTCTCATCAAAATCGTCGTCAAGACAATCAGAAAATCCATTACAGATTTGACTGTCTAAAATGCACTGGCCTCTCAAACACTGAAAACTAGAACATGAGGGGGTGTTCACAGAATGACTCATCACTGGCATCTAGACAGTCCTCTTTAAAGTCACACAGTAAAGTCAAATGCACATTCTTGTTTACCATCATCACATGTAAACATGACACTATCTGCCTTTTCTGCAACACTCTTTGTAGTGTTATGGGAACATTCATGTCTGCTAACACGTAGCACTGTGAAGTCGCTGTACTACCAGAATAACTGTGTTGATTACACATCAAGAATTGATGCAAGAAATGGCCGTCAGAGCGTACAGATAAAAACTGACGAGTGTTTGTGAACATTAATGAAGTCGAGTCTGATTCAGTCAGTAAAACACAAGGGGGACGCGCATTAGTTTTCTCGTGATTTCCCTTCACACAAAGCAAGATATGCTAACATAAAACCATGAAAGGAGTTTCGAGCTTCATTGATTTAAGCACATACTCTGTTGAACCCTTTTTTCACCTATGTAGAACCGGAAGTGATCCACATTGTAGGCCACAGTGTTGTCAGACCACATACTAAGTTTCCTGTACGTAAAAGGTTGGGAGTGCCATCCTGTTGTGAACCCAACAAGAACAACAAAACTTTGGTAAGTTTCAAAGATATGCAGCGAGTCTTCCTTTTCCTTCATGCTTCTTATGGAAGCGAGTCTTGCACTTCTTCCCTGGCAGCCATATTCAGCATAAGATTTAGACGTGAAAGCCAAATTCGTTTTAATCAATAGGTAGCATTTGTTACGTGAAGCCACCAACCCTTGACAGCCAGAACTGCTAAACGAACAGTGTTCTGTTTCATCTCGCCCATCCTCACACTCTGCTTTTAGGTTACAGTGCAAGTGATCCTGGAATTTAGTGTAATGGGCCACCAGAGCAGTTGAACAACCACCAGGCAGCTTCTGAGGTCCATCGCTCTCAGACATGACAGAGAAATATGCTTTAATATAGCGAGCGGTTTCGCATTTACACTGTTGTATATGACTAATTCGAGCAGATGATACACACAGAAGATGTGCGCGATCGTCAAATCCGGTGTGAACTGCTGTAACACATTTCCCGGCCATCTTTTGGTTTCCGCAAGTGAACCGAATAGAAATGCAATGGGATGTGTCGAGGATAAACCATGATAGTAGAATGCTTAGAAGTAAGGCAGATCTTGGTGCTATTTCCAGATCAAGATGTCTACAACAATAATCACACCTCATGGTTGCAAGTTCTGTCACAACAATATATCCGGAGTGGTCCGTGATGTGTTTCACAATAAAGTTAGATTTTGTCATGTTTTCAATAGACAATTTTACCATGGGATTATTTTTGGTAAATAGACGCAAGTCATAATTTCCTACATCAAATATCAATTCTTGCAAAGAATGCCACATGCAGCTGATAAATGATCCATGTAACGTGCTGTCTGCTATATAGCTAATACCTACATTCCATTGACTGGAACTGCACTCATATTCTAAGCGTTTCAGATGAACCCGTAGACCGCCATGCATGGCCTGTACAGACATTTTACAGTAAAAGGTGGTCCCCTCACACACCCCATACACCACACCCTCAGGTGCTGCAAACTCTGGTAAATTGTTTTCACAATCCGATGCATTGACCCACAGGAACGTGTCATCTGTGTAGTTCTGGTTCAGGAAATAGTCCACCCCTGGGCAGATGGTACTGACACTTCCTTTACCAATAGCAGGTTTTCTACTTAGAAGGTTTGTCCTCGTTCCATCTGTGAGCGTGACAACATCAGTTTATACGTATGGATTTGTATGGATGCATGTGTGCTGTTACAAATACCAGATTTAGATTTCTTGAAGTCTGTAGTCTAAATCAAATGCAAACACCGTTTAAAACATGGAATACAAACAACGATGCTAGTAAAAGGCCTGACACTTCCCAATGGTGAAGAAAAGACACGAAACAAAACAAAAGCGCTGTTATTATACGGCGTACCTAAACTTGTATTATTTGCGTAAATTATGCTGTTGTTGAAATGCATATGAAAACTGCACAAATCCAATTCGTCGTGTGTGTGTGTGTGTGTGTGTGTGTGTGTGTGTGGGCGCGCGCGCGCGCGCGTGCGTATGTGTGTGTGTGTGTGTGCGTGCGTGCGTGCGTAAGTGCGTAAGTGCGTGCGTAAGTGCGTAAGTGCGTGTGTGCGTAAGTGCCTGTCTGCCTGCGCGCGCGCGCGTGTGTGTGTGTGTGAGCGTGTGTGTGTGTGTGTGTGTGTGTGTGTGTGTGTGTGTGTGTGTTGTCGTCGGTATAAATGTCCTTCCACGACAGTGATTCAGACAGTTTTATGTGTGGGTGAATGAAGTATGTAAGTGATTGAGTGTATTAATACGTTAATGATAGAATATGAACACCCCCCCCCCCCCCCTCCTTTATCCCTCTTCCATTTAATCAAAACCAAATGTAACTGAGTAGAGATAAGATCTAAAGATACAGGCCAATTGAACTACTTAACAAAACATTTGCAAACTGACTCAAGAATACAAGAACTGTTTAAAATACGTGGTAAAGGTAAAGAAGTCGATCCATTAGTGTAACCATCAATACCCGAATTTGTAAAGAGTTCTCTTGCTCTTGGGCATTGGATTAGTAAATGACTGATACTTATGGTTTCCCCACACATACATTTAACGTTATGACAATATTTTGTTTTCAATGCGTTCAAACGAAATCTATGCATTAAGCTTCCAATCTCCCTAGACGAGGAAGATACTTGTTTGTATGTTTTCCCCATGTACTCATCACTAAACTTTACACAGTTGTGATAATATTGGACGTCTGAATTCATCAGTAATGTTTTAACTTTTTCTCTTGACGTTGAATTTATAATCGAAAAAACATTCTTTCAAATCTAATGGAATGTTAAGTGGTATTGCGTAATTGACATTTTTGCGCTGCTTTTCTTGCAAGTTGATCTACGCGCTCGTTGGGTACAATACCACAATGAGAGGGGATCCAACAAAAAGTAACAGTAATGCCTTTCATGGATAAAAGATGAATGAAATGATGAATTTTCTAATATTATATCAAGTCGCATTGAAGGACATGCAGATTTAATCGAGTGGATTGCTGCTTAGAATCAACACCTATCATAATTTGGGAATTATTTATTGGAAAATTTAGGATGAAATCTAACGACTTAAGTATAGCAATTAATTCGGCACTAAATATCGATAACTGTTTACCAAGATAGAAGAGCTTTTCTATTTTGAAACTAGGGATTATGAAGGCTGCTCCTGTGTTATCATTTTCTAGCACTGAGCCATCTGTAAAAATTTTCAAATGGTGATTGTAGTTACTTTCTAAATGAGTGTAAACAGATGTTCTTAAGGTATGTGGACAATTCTGTTTTTGATACATCTGTATAATCTATATCAAAGGAGGCTTTACTTTGTTCCCATTTTGGAATAGGTGAATACGTGGGCTTTTGGGCAATGTTGTTTTTATATTTTGGTATCCTTTAGAAGATCGGAGGAAAACGAGTAATAGACCTTGTTGACAGTATATTTTGGGCACGTTTTCCGAAATCCTCCTCTGATTTTTAAACATACTTCTTCTGAGCTAAAATTGTTTTGTGAAAAGCTCTTAAGATAAATTTTGAAGTAGAAGCTTTCCGAAATTCTGCAAGAGGTAAGATTCCTGCTTCAGTATACGTCCCGAAGTTAGATGTATGTGTGTGGAACCCCAAGGGCAATTTTATAAGCTTTGCAATCAGTACTCTGAAGTTTATTTAACAGGTATTGAGGAGCATTAAAAAATACTTCTTGAGCATAAGTTAGTCTTGAGCGTATAAGGGCAGTTGCTAAGATGGTTAATGATTTCGAATCCTGTCCCCACGGTTGTTTGCTAATTATTTTTAGGAAATTCAAGCTCTTTCTTGCTTTGTTTAAAATGTATTCAATATGAGCGTTCCAAGATAACTTACTACTTAATATACACCCCAAAAATTTGACACTTTTTGCATAGTTTAAAACAATGCCATCCAATGTGAAAGTAGGAAGTTGTCCTGGATCGTAACCAGCATTAAAGAGAATCATATTTGTTTTTTTCTGGGGAAAGCGAAAGACCATTTACATTTAAAAAATCATTGATCTTGTTTAATTCAAGTTGATACTTTTTTTTTGATGTAATTTAGTGATCTTGATGGTGTATTTCTTTTCATTGTCACTTTTGTCCATAGGCATATATCATCAGCAAATTGAGCCACTTCAGTATCTTTAGAAAGACCTTTAGGGAGGTCAGAGATTAAAATATTAAATAATATTGGGGAAATTACTGAACCTTGGGGTAAACCCATTTGTAAAGGTCTGGGTTGGAATACGTATTTCCTATTTTTGCTTGAATGTGTCTACCTTGTAGAAAATCTTGAACAAAATTGTACATGTTACCACTGATTCCGATATTCTTTAATTTGTACTTTAGTCGTTTGTGCCCACACTTGTTCATAGGCTTTACGAATGTCAAAAAAAGTAGCGAGGATGTTCTTACGACGTGCAAATTGATGTTTTACGTGTGTAGTAAGTTTTACTAAGTGTTCAATTGTAGATCTGCCTGCTTGGAATGCAGCTTGGTTGATAGGAATGATGCAGTTTTTTATTGCAATGATGAATTAGTCTTTTTTACACTATCTTTTCCATCAATTTACATGTGTTAGATGTTAATGATATTGGTCGATAGCTGTTTATATCACTGAGTGGTTTTCCTTTTTTATGAATGGGAACTATAATTGAGTGTTTCCAAATTATGGGTATTTTGCCACTGTCCCAACATTTTTTGGAAAAACAATTGTAGAAATTGTATGATATTTTGCGGGAAATGACTTAATATTTCATTTGAAATGCCATCTAGTCCCACTGATGTCTTTTTATTTAGATTAATAATACAGTCATTGACTTCCTGCAATGTTATAGCAGAATTTAGATAATGATTTTGTGTTGGTTTTGGGCTATCATAGATGTTTTTCTTTTCTTCACGTTCGCGGTGTTTTTTCTTGTCCAAGGATAAGCTGTTAATGCTACTGTTATATGCAAATAAGTCAGCAAATGCTTCAGATTTATCAAAACCTGACGGGAAATTGATATTGTTTTAGTTTAATCGGACAATGTGGAAGGTTAACTCCGTTTTTTCATTGTTTTTAATTGTGTCCAAACTTTTTGAATGTCTTTATAGTTTGATACCTCATTTTGACATACAGATGACCAACACTGCCGTTTTGCTTGTGCAGTTATTCAATTTTGGTGATTCTTCGCTCTTTTTTTTCTCAAGAAGTTTTTCAGGTTTTTTCTTAGGATTTTTTTCTCTATTGTATTCCTTGTTTTTTTCTATTTTTTCTTGTTTTGCCTGTTGACATATATCATTCCACCAGACATTACCCAAATGGTTTTTTGATTTTACAGATTTTACAGTCGGAATTGATTCCTTTGAAGCAGAGTGTACTGCATTCTGAAGATGATCATATAACGTATCGACATCTTGATTCTCAATATTTTCTATGCTCATGTTAAATGAACTAAGTAGATATGAAAATGTATTCCAGTTAGCAAATTTGTAACAGTATTTTGGAACTTTGTCATGTGTTACATCTTCTGTTACAGGTCTCATATTTTCAAGAGAAATCATAATAGGTAGATGGTCACTATTTAATGTATCATCAAGTGTCAGTCAGTCACAAGATACAGCTAGTTCAGGAGATATGAATGATAAGTCGATGGCGCTAGGGTTATGTTTAGGGTTGTCTGGAATACGAGTAATACTGCTGTCGTTGAGAAGGTAAAGAGAGGAGGAGTCCACTATGTTTTCAAATAAAACGTTACTGGTTATTATTTGGCATCCCTTTTCCCAGAATGGCGAATGGGCGTTAAAATCACCAGTGATTAGATATTTGGTAGATTGGTTTGATTGAACAGAACGTAGCCATTCTGTATTACGATCGTTTGGGCCCGGAGGTAAGTATACAGAAACAACTGTTACTACATCATAATCAACTTGAATTCTGACTGCACATGAGTGCAATCCAGGAATGTCTAGTGGAGCAGGACTGGCACATGGAGTATATTTCTCATCTTCACGAACATACATTGCCGCATTTATTTTCTCTTCATTATTAGTGTTTTGGATAATTGGTGGAAAATAGTAATTAGGAAGCTTAGGTAGTTTGTTTTTTTTACTGACATTCAGTGATTGCAAAGCTAATATGTTGTATTTGACTTCAGATAGATGTTGTACTAGCTGATCTTTACTGGTTGTGATGGATCGACAATTCCATTGGAACACCTTAAAATCCTTTACTACCATGCGTTCTATCAATAGTTAATAATAATCTAAAAATAAACAATAAAGGTGAAAAAGCGATAAATACAATTGATGCACTGAAAAGTAACTAACAATACAAAAATATATCACTATGATACGATAAACAATATTAGCTATGACAAGAAAAAAAAGAAAAAAAAAAGGAACTGTACACAGAGAATGCGCTCTATAATGTGTGTGTGTGTGTGTGTGTGTGTGTGTGTGTGTGTGTGTGTGTGTGTGTGTGTGTGTGTGTGAGATAGATTCAGATTCAGATCTAAATACTTTATTGATATAACAGTCCAGAACTCCTAATGAAGGGGTGTGGGAACAAGCAAAGCACAATAGTTATATTCCTAGAATTAAACTACGGAACAAAACAAGAATGATTTGAAGGCAATTTGAAGAAATATAAAAATTCTCAGTACTTAAATGGTTTTGAACAAAAACAGTGAAATAAAGTCAACAGGTTATGAAGACGTATCTGCACATAATAGGCTCAGTTTAATCCAAGATGGTTGTCTGTAATATTTGGGCTTAATAAACTTTTCTCTGGTGCTCATGAGATCTGGGCGGTACAGGACGAACTGTAATTCGGTTCCGTGTTATTCTTTCACAAAAGGTCAAAGCAAATTACAATTATCACATGTTCGATTTCTCAAATTATGGATGACTACAGCACATATTCCGAATTTGAATTCTGCTGTTCCATGTTTGTGGTACTTATCTATGTCTACGGTTAAGTACGTTTTCACCCCAACAAACTAAATCCCAAATTCAAACAAACAAACAAACGCACACTCAGTTTCTGAATTGATAAGTTCATTTGGAGTCCGTCTGTCTATACCTAGAAACCTTTTAAAAATAAAAAAAATATTAACATATTCACAATGCACATCCACTTTTTCTCTACTCCCCATAGCTCAGGGCCATACTTTTGGACTGGTTGAACCTAAGTATCAAAGAGTTTGAAAAATAACGTAAATGAAAAATTATTAAGAATGTGTACGATGCAAAGCAAGCCATTTTCCCCTCATTCGAAAGGTCTTTACCCACACCGACAAAACCCAAACGTGTTGATAATGATATACCTAAATGTTTATAAGTATGGTGAACTGGCATGTTAATATTATCGTACGCACACACTTTTCCCTTCCACTTAAATACCCACATTTAAGCAATACCATGATATTTGTGTTTTTGCACATTGACTTTCAGCTACACTGATCTAGCTGCTCAGTGCATGTTATTCTACTGTGTTTATAACCCTGTCACAGTTTCAGACATCACAACTACATCGTCGGCTAACAGAAGGATAAACAATCCAAAAGCGTCGAATCACAATAAAGTGCCATGTTTACATTTTTCTGTTTACATTAAGAGCTAACTGATTAATAAACAAAGAAAATGGGATAGGGTTGCATGCATCTCCATGCTCAACTCCTCTAGAATAATGATATAGTCAGTACGTTGTGCAGCACAACGAACTCTGGCTCTAACTCTATCATAGATATCTGTAATACATTTATAAAATTTACATTGAATGCTGTTTTTGTTTAATAAAAAACGGGTCCAAGGAGATTTCTACTAATGGAGTCAAACGCTTTTTCAAAATCTATAGAAGCTAAGTATACTTTCTATTATAAGAAAACTGCGTCTGCATAAGCGCAAACAAAGCAAGCATGTGGTCAATTGTTGAGTGACCCTTTTCTAGAGCCTGCGTGATGATCACATGTGATATTATTTTCCTCTATCCCATTCTTGCGGTCTGTCATCAATCATCATTCCATAGAGTTTAGTGCAATGTAATTGTTAGGATCATCAACATCACCCTTGTTTAAAAATGATGAAATAACTGATTGAGTTCAGTTTTCTGGGATTGTACAATTAGCAAATAATATATTTAACAATTACAGAAAGGATTACATTTACCTAATCAGAAGAAACGTTTAAATAGTCACCAATAATGCAGTCAGGGCCAGCTTCCTTGTGATTTTTCGATCTTCTACACGCTAATAATACATCTGCTGGTGTAAGCCGAGTGCTGAGCTGGGTGCTAACAGTGTATATTTCTTGGTCACCAGTTATAGACGAGATATTTTGTTCATGAGTTATATCTCCCCCTTACCTCCCTTGATCGATTGATCTCAATTTTCTTGTGTAAACTCTTTAAATTATGAATACCTCAGAACCTACATAGTTGTATATACATCACTGAAGTCACAAAAAATAATGTATTCTATTCATAACAACTGTGTTGGGCTGAGAAGCCCATATTTTCTCTAAGACTGGTATTTTGCACAATTAATCTTGGCGACATTTTAAATTGTCCAACGAAAAAACCGTAAATAATTCTTCTTGAGTTCACTAAAAGTATGAGGGAATCCAAAGAATCCAGGAACGCGCATTGAAAGTAAAGTCCATAAGCTCTCATTTTGTATATCGCATGCCAGTGATCTTTTCTGTATAAGCTTGCGACTATACGAAATGACTGATGGTACTGGTCCCTTGAGCAAGTCGCATTCTTTGTTGATTGTCAGAGTTTTGATCTAAATTGTCCTTTAATGAAATTTGGACTTCCAATCGAGATCATTTTAATGACTCCATTTCTATGATAGAAGCAACCGAAAATATATAAAAATTATCATCCGATGGAACATTTCAACAGAATAACATTTCATCAAAGATCGTGTTAGAAGCACATGGCGACGGTATGTGTTGAGGCAAAGCAAGTGTGTTTCCGATCACATTTTAAACATTATGTTCTCCGCGCAGACGGCGTCTTGGATAATGAAATTTATATGTATAAAAAGAACGAAATGCCAGCCATTCATTCATTACATTATTTCATGCTGTTTGGTATTTTTCATCGAAATAGAGGAAAAATACGACGTAAACTCGTTAAAAATGGGTTCATTCTCGGAATTTCATCACCAGTAACTTTACACAGTCACAGAATTGTCAAATAGCCTATGACTTATTGCTTTTTATCTTTTCTTGGGTTCTGAGGTTTTCATCGATATCAAATGTGCTTGTATACTTTGAACGGACGGCGAGGTAGACAACACAGAAGCTGTGACAGATAGCACAAATTTGTGTCAGTTCCCGTCTCGCGAGGCTGTTTTGACTGCAGCAGTGTGTTGTTGGTTTGGCGGTCATGCTCGAGCTGCATATACGGAGGCGCAGTGTGTGTGTGAGAGAGCAGTGTCCCGCAGTGTTCCCTAGAGAGTGTGTCCCGAGAGAGTGCTCAGTGAGCTGAGTGCTGAGAGAGAGAGAGAGAGAGAGAGAGAGAGAGAGAGAGAGAGAGAGAGAGAGTGCTCCCAGGGCTGCGTTCCTGGTTTGAGCTCCTTGCCATGAAAGGAAAATGAAGAGAAAAACTCCACGTCGTCCTCTTTATCTTCTTGACTGGCTGCTGTCCCTTGGTTCCTACACACATCACCATCTGCCTGTCTTCACCTGCACACCCCTTATCCCACCACACCATCACATGCGTAAGCATTTTTGTCCACTGTTCTTAATGTGCGAGGACTGATTCATAATAACTTCATAGAATCATATTCTTCACCACACCAGTTACAGATGGCTTTACTGCTGTTAATACATAACTGTACATCTTCTCATACAGTTTGTATATTCTTTCATGCAACCATTAAACATGTTAAGTGCGCACTTGAAATATATATATACATATATAAATATATAAGTTTTATATAAGCATTTATATTTATATAAATGCTGCTCTAAGTTTATTTTATATATATATATATATATATATATATATATATATATATATATATATATATATATATATATATAATAAACTTAGAGCAGCATCTATCTTTGTACAAATTCAATCATACATAACGCATCGTGAAACAAACTAGCATATCCATCATTCCAGACGAATTTTTCAATAAAATGCTTTTCTACCTGGCATATACGGTATTTCATTTAGGAAGAGAAACAAGACGTGAGGCAGGTAAATGGTCAGGAATCTCTGCGTTCTAAAGCATTCAGCTTATAAGAGTCCTACAACAGAACAACAAGTTCTTTAGAAAATAATTGACAATACTACAGCCAATGTCAGAAATGTAAGAGTAACGATCTTGAAGGTCTCTTTTACATATGCCATTAAGAATGCACAGATCTACCACAGTGCATGCATTCTGTAACATATTTTCACAGAATTATTCAATATACAGTCTGAAGAGTGTCACGTTTGTACTGAGAGGGGGCTGTGGAGTTACTCATCAAAAACATCGTCTACAGACATATCGTAAGAAGTGTTAGAGGTTCTGCTATTGAAATCACTACTTAATGCGACGTAAACATCCATATAGGCAACAATTAATCATGAGACATTCTTCAGTAAATTAATAGCATTATCAATATCAAAATGGGCATAAAAAGCAAACATTTTGGAAGCACGTAGGAACAAAGTACAACACAGCCTTATCTGCTCAATTTTTATTTAATCAGAGAGAGAGAGAGAGAGAGAGAGAGAGAGAGAGAGAGAGAGACGGATGTTTTATTCATATTTTGACTCCTCATATCATTCAAATAGGAAAAACAGATCACAAAGGCGGGGGGAGGGGGGTGGTGGTGAGATATAATATATATATATATATATATATATATATATATATATATATGCTTATCTTCCCCTGTTTCTTCACTCTAAGACATACGAGCAAGTTTTGTTTTATAATTGAATATTTCTTGCAGTCTTGGCAGCACCAAGCTGCTCTCTAAATTGCTGGAATGGTGCTCGGTTACTTATCCTTGGAATTCATTTTTCAATTATAATTTAGTCCCTTGCGGATTCATTACAAGAACTGGCCCTCAGCACTTGTGTCTAAGAGGTTATCTTTTTTATATTTTCTACTTTTCACTAGAAAATGTAGCTTGTTTTGCTCTTTCATGATTTTCTTTTGCTTCTTAGGTGGCACCTTTGGTTGGTTTTCTGAAAATTCAACAAACATACTATGGTATTGCACACCAGCCTTATTTTGGGATAGCATTCTTCTTAAAACCGAAAAGGCAGAGGAGTTTAGTTACCACTTTTATTATGTCATTATCGACTATTCTCCCTTTTAGGTTATTTTCGTCAACTGTCAGTAACCAATTATTCATACCCCCACCCCCCTAAACTTGTCGGTGGCTATCATGGTACCCAAGCAATCTTAATTAGTCACTGGTCAGCTGTGATCATCAATCATTTCAACCAGTGTTTACTAACACCCATCCATTGACGTATCAATGCTTTGAAACATTACCCAGTAGTTTATGTTCGCCTATTCAAAAACATAACTCTACGGCTTGAACACAACCATTTGAGTTCCTCCTCTTGCATCAACTGTGATCTTTTCTGGTAAACACTGTACAGAAAACGTGACTTGCCTTACTGACAATTCATCGTCACATGACATTACGCTACACACACTTTTTTTTTTAGCGTTGCGCATTTACATAGTCTCAAAACATTTCATACACCTTACCATCAAAGAAAACATACCATGTGTCTCCTTACTTCCTTTGCAAGCTGGACTAAATAAATGTTTTGTAATTTCTATTTCTTGGCTATGCACCGATACAAGGAAAAAAGGTCAAATCTAAACTCAGTGTATATTTCTCTGACACCACAATATTTCGTGATCTAGACAATGTTTTATGCATAAATGCTGCCAAAAGCTAGAGAACAATTTGTAACGTTCTGCTGATGCAAGCTTATCATGAAGTCGTCTCACGTTGCAACTACTTTATAATGCAAGTTTGTTTATGTTGATCAGTGAGTCTCCGCCTAAAATTTTAATGACATTGTTCATATCACCAACAAGCTGTGGCAACCAAGCATTTTCAAAATCATTCACAAATAACAAACTGTTGCTTTTGTTTTTGTCTTCAATTTAACGTCTTTCCACATTAAGTGATATTAGACGAAAATATTACTTAATGTGATATTTTCATATTTCAAAATCACAAGTATCTCATGTGAAATGCCCAGTTTTTTTTGTTTTTTTTTTTCCTTTTTTCCCTTTTTTTTTCAATTTCTGTAGCTGATTTAACATTTAGATTTTCCTGGATAACCTTTCTTCTGCCAGATAAACTCCTTGCCAGTTTCAGTTACATTTCTCGTCCAATAAAACATATTTTGGGGACCAGCCATGCTCTGGCACTACCATTTTATCATTTTTATCATTTACCATTTTAATTACTTACACGTACATGCAAGCATATGAGGCCTCTCCTAATTTTCAAAGGAATTAAGCGGCTGAGTTGTTCTGATCTTGGCTTTGCTGTCCAGCTCTTCTACCGCATATGTCAATCAAAGCCTGAAAAAATATAGTCATAGATAGTTATAACTTTAGACTACTGAATACTAAGATACTAATTACCATGTTTTCACTGTTTCTTTTCTCCCAGGAGTCCTACTTTTGTGAATACATTTATTTTCGTATTTTGCGCTGTTATCACAAAATTGTACAAATTGTCTGAAAAAGGTTAACACATAAACTCGCTTTTTGTAAAACGTTGGGATAATGTTAGGCTAAAATAACATTATCAGAAAACTTTTGAACAGTCGCCTTCTGTGCTCCATTCCTTGTCATTGTTGGGATTTTGTTTTAAATGGTCATTCTACGGAATTCAGACTTCTTGATCGAAATCTTTTAATGATTCCATTTGAATGATAAATACAACTGAAAATGAGTAAAAACAATTATTCGGCAGTCTGCTTCAACATAGTATTTTCACCAAAAAAAATCGCATCAAAAGCTCATGTCGACATCCAGGCCATGAGGAAAGCCGGTTGTGTTTTGTGTCAAATTTTAAAGAGAACGTTCTCCTCACTCACAAACGGTCCTGGATAATCAAATTCATATATGTGAAAAGAGTGACATGCCTGTAATTCAGTCATAAAATTACTTCATGTTGTTTGACATTCATTATCGCAATAAAAAACATATGACTCAGACTCGTTAAAAATGGGTTAATTCTCAGACTTATATCATGATAATTAAATACTGCAACAAAATTATCACATGCGGCATGCTTCATTTTATTTGTTGGGGTGGAGGTTTTTCACCAACACTAAATATATTTGAATGCTGTGAACAAAGAACGAGCCGAACAACACAGGAGCTGTGACAGATAGTACAAATTTCTGTCAGCTCATGCCTCACAAGGCCTGTTTCCTTTTTCTGTGGCACCATGTTGCTTGCTTTGCGGTCCGACTCTCCACTGTATATGTGAAGCGCTCTTAGCCTGAGGGAATGGGTGTTTTCCTGAGGCTCTTGGAAGCGAAATAAAAGTGTTCTGTTTGGCTGGCTGTTGTCTCTTGGTTCTCGAACCTACCATCATCTGTCTGTCTTCACCCACACTCCCTACGACTCCACACCATCACAACAGTATAACAGTCGGAACATTTCGACAAGAAAAATAAACAATTGTAAAATGATGCAATCATATCAGTAATTTACAGCAGAGTTTAGCTCAAACTTGGAGCTCTGGTACTGTAATTTTTCAAATAATTGTGTTCAATAAAGTGTAGTTATATGATCAATATACATATGGGCATAAGCTGGGCTATGAAAGAGACAAAGTGCTTTTTGATATTATGGCAGTGATTCAGATTTGAGTGGCCATTGCACAGTTGTCTCCCATAAGCTGGTCACGGGGTCGCTGATTACTGTGCTGTGGTTGAAGCAGGTAGGAGCAAATAGTCGTCTGCTATGAAAGATTGTAAAGAGCCAAGCGTGCTCAGTTACTTTGACTTGACTTTGAACTTGACGTTAAAAGTTTTAGGTCCTTTAGTCATAGGACCATGTTCAGGTTCTCAAACTAAACTGATTGGCCTGGGTGGTTTGAGGATGGCGCCAATCAGATCACTTACTGAACAATTTAGTCTAGGCATTCTGGGTCGTACACTGAAGGTAGTGCTGCTCAGTGCTTGTCCAATCTTCTCTTGAAGGCGTCTACCGGTGGCGCTGTTACCACATCATCTGGGAGGCTGTTTCAGAGGTTCACAACTCTGTTTGCGAAGTAGTTGCCCCGTACGTTGAGACGATGCCTTGGTTTCTGAAGTTTCAAGGAGTTGCCTCCGGTGGATCTCGATTCATTCGTGGCGACGGCGAAGTCAGGACGTGACACTGTGTGTAGAAGCCATGCAGGTACTTGTAGACTTCAATTGCGTCTCCCTGCTTTTTCTCCTGTGTTCCAGGCATGGACGCTTCAGCCGATGTAGCCTTTCAGGGTACGGGAGGTCCTTCAGAGGGCCCAACATTTTGGTCGCCCTCCGCTGGACGTTTTCTGCTTCAGAGCAAAGACCTTTCTGATTCTTCTCGTCTGGCTTCCACACACAGTGACCATACTCCAGGAGGGGCCTGGCATCCCCTTGAACAGCCGAGCGAAAGTTACTGGTGTTAGGTGGTCGAAGGTCCTGTGTAAATAACGTCCACACTTCCCCCTTCGTCGACTGCTTCTGTCCATGAGTCCATGACCTCTAGTAGCTGTGTTATACATGACTGGCCTGAGACAAAACCATGTTGCTCACTAGTGACAATGTCATTTTCTTCAAGGTGACCCATCATTGCTCTCTTCTCACTAACTTTTCCATGACCTTGCAGACGACGAAAGTGAGGCTCAGAGGTCTATATAATTGTTGGGGGACATTCTGCTGCCTTTCTTTAAAATGGGGCTCACATACGCTGTCTTCCATTCTGAGGGAAGTTCTCCAGTATCTACGATGAGTCTGAACAGATGCGCTAGAGGCACAGCCAGTTCATCAGCTGCTACAAAGAGGATCCTGGGCGGTAGTCCATCGGGGCCTGCTGCCTTTCCTTGTTGTAGACCAGCCAGAAGTTTTCTCACTCCATCTTCCGTGATCGAGATGTCGTCCTGGGTCTCTCTGAGGTCGTACGCTGGCATCTCAGGAACCGGACCTGGATCTCCAGATGTGAAGACACTCTTGAAAAATTTGTTTAGAAGTTCAGCCTTTTCAACGTCAGTCTTGGTTTTGCTGCCATCTTCTTTTCAAATCTGGGATACCGCTCTTGCAAGATGTCTTTGACTTTGCATATCTCCATACACCCCGTTAGGATTTGTTTTTGCCTCTGACGCCAATTTCTTTACCATATTCTCCTGTGCCTTCCTGGATGCTTTTCTTGCTTTATTTCTGGCTTTCAAATCTTCACATAGTCCTGGCCATTCCTTGTAGCAAGCCAGCGTCTGAACAGTTGGTACTTCTTGCAGACTGATGCCAAGGTTCCTCTGTCCATCCATGGTTTTCGTTTGTCTGTCTGATGGGCGTGTCATCGGTTTTTTGATGCTTTGTTTGCCTCATATATTTTCTCCTTAATTTTTTCCCATGCTAGATTCGAAGATAGGTCTTTTAATTCCTTTTTTCCATTCAATTCTCTGTAGTATGTCTTTAAGTGCAGCTTCATCAGTTTTACTGTAGCAACATCTCGCAGACTGTGTATTCTCAGCAGTTGTCGCATTGAGTGTAATGAACAAACAGAAATGATCACTTTTCCCAAGTCCAGCCTCTGTACTAATGTCTATAATGTAGTAACCGTTTTAGTTACTATAGTATGTATCCATCGTGATCGATCACACTGATAAATGTGATAAACACTGCGTTGAACAGTTCGATGTTGTTTTTTTTAATGGAGCCGTTGGTGATCCATATCCTGAAACCCTCAAGGGAGGTTACACTCCCCATAATAGTAATACTGTAAAACAAATCATTACTTCCCTTAGATTGCAGACTACTTAATACATTACAATGTCTTTGATCATATCCACCTTATTTGTCAACACAAGGTCTACTGCACTGGGTTTTTGGCCTTCTCTGAAACGTGTGATTTCTTTCTGGTGTTGGAATAGACATGCATCAGTGTAAGCCTAAAGGAACTGGGATGCCTCGTGTGATTCATTGTTCCTGCACGATTCTGTGTCACAGCTGATGCTGGGGAGGTTGAAATCTCCAAACATTAGCTGATTGTCTTTCTTCGTTCCAGCTGTGTTCCCGATGAGCTCAAAACGTTTCTCATTTATTTTCAGATGTGCTGCTTGGTCTTCTATATATCAGTCCAACTGTCAGTGATGTTCCATCAGCTTGAGTACAATCCACAAATACATGCTCTGAGAATGTGCTATTGAGTCTATCATTTGGTGTTGGTTTCGTTTTCTTCCCTCACTAGAAGTGCTATTCCTCTCTCCTCATCCTCCAGATTGTGAAAACGTTCATATCATTCAATAGCTATTTCGCTTTCCTGTACTTTAAATCTAGCTTGCTTGGGTTTCACTTCTGTTATGCCAACTATATCAGGTTGGTTTATCTCATTCAGTGCTCTCATATCAATTCGTTTGTTCATATGTTGGTCAGCGTTTGTATAGATGCATTTGCAATTTGAAATATTAACAAAAGATGGGTCAGAAGATGAGAATTTTTGTTTTTTTTACACACTATGTACACATGAAGAGTTTTTTGTTGGTTAGACCGTCTCCTCGTCCTCCTCTTGAGGACCCCTGTTGGCCTGGTTGTTTGGCCTTCTCCTCTTCTACCTCGTAGTTCTCGATATTGACCGCTCTTCCTCTCCTCCTCACCCACTTTGCTTTGTCGTCCCCCGATCCTTGGAGTCCTGTCTTCTTCTCTTCTGTTCAGTGTATAGCCAATGTTCCTCTTCTCTCTCTCTTGCCTGGTGAGGTCCTTCCTCATTGATACTTGTGTGCAGAGTCTATTGTCTTCTTCTTTTTTTGTCTTCAACACACTGTATGCAGATGATAGGACTTCGTCCCTTGCTTTTTCATTGTCAAAGGAGATTCTTAGAGGCCTTGGCTTTTCACTTCCTTTCTTGAATTGTCCAAGTCTTCGAACATCCACAGGCGTGTGCTTTGTCTTTAGTTCAGTTAGCATTTTTTTTTTTTACCTTTTGTTCATCCTCCACTTTTACTTCCTTGTTGGATTTATTTTCAGTTTCAGGGAGTCTGAAGATCACCAGATTAGTTTTTCCTTCTCATACTATCCTCAATTTCAGCAAATTGTTCCTTCTCAGTTTCGGTAATTTCCTGAACGTTAGCCACATGTGCTGCTGCGTCATCCACTACTCGACCTATTGTGCCTGTTTGGTCTACGATTTCTTGAGCAATTTCATTTACAGTCTCTGTCATTTCCTCTGTGAAGTTGCCAACCTTAATTCTTGACATGGTGCTGTGTTGAGTTATTGTTTTCACTGTGTTCAACCATTTTCTTTGTGAATACACCGTCTTTTATTGCCGCCACTGAATTTTCAATCTCAGATACTTTTTGATTTGTCTTGGACATTTCAGCCACCAAGTGTGCCATTCCACTCAAAAATTTCCCAGCTGCCCTGTTACATTGCTTGGTACAATACCAGTAGACATTCGAGGACTCTTTGTTCTCATTCTTTTCCAATACTTGGCATCTCTCATCATCCATGTCATTGATACAGGTTCTATGCCATATGGAATCACACAATTTACAAGTCAGTGATTTGTGTTTTTTTGGGGCGTACAACCATAATGTCACATTTTGCACATTTCATGTTTTTTATCTGTCACTGATCCTCTTCTGCGAGGCGGAAGCCCCGATGAGACACTTGACTCTGAAAGCGACATTGAATTGACTGATGAAGCCTTGCAGAGTTAATTTGTGCCGTTTGCCTTCAGAGTTCGAGCTTTTCGCATCATGCAGATAATATTAAAAACAAACAAACAAACAAACCCAAAAACTCACCGTCTCTTCCGTGTGTGAAGAGTGTATTTCTGCATTGTTTTCACCTTGTAGTAGCCCAGAAATGTTCCAAAGTTGCTTCGAGTTCAGCCTAATCCTTTCGCCGGAAGTACTCACGAAGAGATGCTGGTTGATTGCAGTGCCGATTTTTCGCCGTTAGTGAGCCAGAAAGTCCATAACAGGTTTCCAAACGTCTCAGTCTTGACTCTAAAATGCCATTTAGACACGTTCTGATCAATGTCAACACACTGAGAGTAATCATTTCGCAACAAAAGAAAGAAAAAAGAAAAAAAAAACGAAAAAAAGAGAGAAACTTTTTACCTTTTAGTCTGCGAAGCAAACACACTTTTCCAGACGTTTTATTTATCATTTTTGCTCCATAACATACAAGGCAAATATCTTGTCGGAGATAAAACTGCCTCAAAACAACAACAACAACAACAACAAACAAAGACAAAAACACACAAAAAACACTTTATTTCTCAGCAATCTTTTCAGCATCTCCCTATTGTTTGAGGCAGTAGTTCCATTCCCAGGCAGACACTCTCCAATTATATTCATTAGGGACACTCCCCGACAATTGTCAAGATTGTCAACATTTCCAGCCTTGTGCAGAGGTACAATGTCCTGACGGGAGATTCTGGGCGTGAAAAGTAGGGTCGATTTTTTTTTTTTTTTAAATCGAGATTTAGACGTCCAGCTGAAATATTAGGCCACAGGAAAACAGTGCTTGAATACCCAACCTTTTCTTGTCGATGATTGAACGCTGAGGCACGTGATCAGTGAGAAAAGCTCACTGTTTCGTGAGACGGGGTGTGCTCCCAATATGTACGGCTGAACAGGAGCTTTCAGACAAGAGGCCTGGGCCGAGGTGGTAATTGATTCTCAGTCTTGGGGGTTGAAAAAGGAAAACCTAGTTTTTCATAAGAACAGTGAGTGGTCGATGTTAATGCAGCGCAGACAGTAGTCTGCTAGGGATTCTGTTTGGTCGATATTGATACCCTGTGGGTAAGCTGCCACTTGGGGAATACCAAACACATAAAGAGAAAAGAAATGGTATCAATAAGTACATGTAAACGATTGACGCGATGAACAAAATAATGACAATATTAACAGTAAATGAATAGAGAAATGAATAAATTAATATAATGACATTGTGAACAGAGAAGCATTATGTGATAACACGTGATTGGTTTAAAAGAAATAAGTACCGTTTTTTTTTAGATTGATATTTTTTTCTAAATATTTCACATTGTATCCCCCAACTGGAGGTAGGAATGTGTTGGAAACAGAATGCTACAAATGCGTGAGTATAATATGTTATGGTGTCTTGTTATATACTGTCTGAAAATAAGTTATTGATTCAAACTTACAAATTCCACAGCTAACGTTACGACATGCAGTTTCTTATCCAGACAACCTCAGCCACGTTGGATCCTACTACCAAACTCTTGGAAACTGAATTCCAGCTGGGGGAAGTTTCTACCACAGAATTTTTTTTCAAGTGCAACTGTTTAGTATTTGAAAAGAAGATCGAGAAATGTAATACCTGTATGTTTCTTTTTGAAAAGAAAGAAGAAACAGGGTTTGAATAGTAATTAACATGAAATTCAGTTTAAGAAAAAAAAAATGTTATGTGTATGTTTCACGTATTGTGAACCTCTTTGTTGAAATCCGTAAAGAGAGCCGAAAAAGTGAATTCCTGTCTCTCTAGTCTCTCCTTTGGGTGAATGGAGTAGATGCGCGCGTATGGAGTAAACATGTTGTGTATGCAAATGCGGTGTGTGTCATACAATAATGGCACAGATCCACGCGCCTGGGTTCTCATGTGTGTCAAATATGTTTTAAACAAACGCAACAAAAAACACATAATACAATCGATAGAGCGTAGCAGCATTTTTGCTACAATACCATTAGGTCCTGGACTTTTCATGGTTTTAGACCGTGAATAGCATCATTTTTGTTTCTTCCATGCAAATTACTGGTCCAGCTCATCAACATGTGACTGGCATCGTTATTACCTTAAGATTTGTACACAGTGAGGTCAACAGAATTAAATACAGCTCAGAAATGATTGAACCGTTTATTTGTGCTGACGTTAGTTGTGGATCGTGCCTTCCAGGTTTGAGACCGATTCAAATGAGTCATGTGTTTTTTGTTATGAGCGAATTCTCTCTCTCTCTCTCTCTCTCTCTCTCTCTCTCTCTCTCTCTCTCTTCTCTTTGCGTGGGTGGGTGCATGAACGCGCGCGCGCAAGCGCGCGTGTATGTATGTATATATATATATATATATATATATATATATATATATATATATATATATATGTGTGTGTGTGTGTGTTGTGTGTTTGTGTGTGTGTGTGTGTGTGTGTGCTACCTTACCTGTTGGCATTCAGGGAGGAGGTCATTTGCTGATGAAGCGAATAAAGCCGAAAATTTCAACTACAGCCAGTACGGATTGTTACCATGCTTTTTTCTTTTGTATGGATGTATATATATATATATATATATATATATATATATATATATATATATATATATATATATATATATATAACTTCCTCCTCCCCTTCCCATTCACACTACAATCTGCTCCATTACTTACTCACAAGGAAATGGCTTGGTGTCCGAAGATCAGACTTCAAAGCATGCTGGAGGACTCAGGAGACAAGGGTGTAGAAGCAATCAAGCCCCAGCTGAAGACAGGCAGAAAATGGAAAGTTCAAGAGGCGATGGATTCTGCAAAAGAAAGTCTCAAGATCAGAGAAATAACAGGACACACACAGACCAACAGACAAGGACTGGGGGTGACCAAAACTGAATGGTGGTCAAAGGCCAAAGGAAAGCCAAAAGAGACATGATGATTCAGGAGATGAGAAAAGAAGAAGACCAAAAAAGACTCCAAAAAGCAGTCCAGCAGAGCCAGCAAAGGCAATGGAAACGTGGGAGAAATGCACTCCAAAGAAGTCTCACTTGAATGACATTTGGCACATGGCCCCTCTCAGGATCAGCTTCTTTCTCAGATCTGCATATGACCTTCTGCCCTCAAATGCAAACCTGGTGAAGAAGTGGAAAAAACAGACGATCCTTCATGCCCCCTCTGCCATGAAAAACAAACAGTGGAGCATGTCCTAAGCTCATGTAAAGTAGCCCTGGCTCAAGGAAGGTACACATGGAGGCACAACCAAGTGTTCAAAGAGATTGTACAAGTAGTCTGGGCTAGTACCAACACCACAAAAAGGGAAAATCAGGCCTCCAAAAGCACCCGCAACATTCTTCACGGCAGGAGGCAGCAAATCATGGCCAAGAACAACAGTGCCACTCGGAACATGCAGGTAGAGTCTGCTGGACGGGGCAGATGACTGGGAGTGCACTGCAGACCTCCCAGAATGGAAGAGTCTCCAGAGATATCATCAGCAAGAGTGGCATGAGACCAGATATAGTAGTCCACTCTCAGTCAACCAAGCAGTTGATCATGATCGAGCTCACGGTGCCATATGAGAACAGAATGGAGGCAGCTCAAATCTACAAGACTGAAAAGTATGCTGATCTGGCAAACAGCCTGAGGAGAGAAGGCTATCAGGTCAAAAGTCCTCACTGCAGAAATTGGAGCTAGGGGGTTGTAGGAACGTCTGCATATACGCCTCATGAAACAGCTCTCAGTTGCAGGGAGGGAAAAAACCAGAGCCCTGAAAGCAATGGCAGAAGCAGCAGAGAGGTGTTCGAGCTGGATCTGGTCAAGGAGGAACAAAAGTGAACTTCATAAGGCTTAACTTTCCTACAAATGTCAGGTGTCCCAGTGGCTCAGTGGTTTGTGTGCGAGTCATTAAGTGGAAAAGAGCATGTCCAGAGGGCATGGGTTCTCTCTCTGCCACGCTCTCCACGAGTTTCTTTCTACTGATGCATGGGTAAACCATTGACTTCCCGGAATAGGCCGGAGGACGTCCGGGAAAGACCGCGGAGGACACTGGGAAAGACCAGAAACCAAGGGCTTCTGTGGCTAGCTCCCCACTTTGCCTTCAACATGTGGCTACTAAAATAAAAGGAAAAAATGCTCCCAGGATTCACCGAAAGGGGGAGAGAATGATGAATCCGTCGATGCTCAACAAATCATGACTGCAAATCCCAAACGGACTATGAACATGGACCAAATGGAATATCCATGTGTCTGTGGAAAGCGTTTCGCTACCACCCGTGGCATGAAGATCCACAGAACAAGGATGGGATGTGTGAAGACCCATCTGAATGAGTAGCAGCGCACTGAGTCAGCAGAAAAGACGTCCGAAAACCAAGGCAGGATTTAAACCACAGTGCCGAGGACATCCACGCTGTTGGTTCGGATGAGGAATTTGCACAGGCCCTCGATGCCAGGCGCCTGAAACTCAACCTGCCACGAGCAAACGAGACTGAAGATTGGGAGAAACTGGATGCCAAAATCGTCCAAAGACTCGATGCACTGATAGGGAAAAGCACCCTGGAACACAAACTAGCCACATATGGGGACATTGTGTATGCCACATGAAGAGATGCCTATGGTGCAAAACTACCCCAAAAGAAAACACCTCCAAAGAAATCCAGACGCCAAGAAGAGATGGACAAGATCAGGGTCCAAAAGGAAAACCTCAAGAAGCAAATGAAGACCGCACTGCCAGCTGAAAAAACAAGGCTTGGAAAAACTCTGGGAAGACCTGAAAGCAAAACACAGCGCCCTCAGCAAAGCGGAATCTGCGAGGAAGAGGAAGAGCAAAAAGAAGAAGACACAAGAGCGCTTCTTCAGAGACCCCTTCCAGTTTGCCAGAACTCTGTTTGAGCAGCCAAAATCTGGGACCCTAAGTATGGACACAAGGAGTTCTTGAGCAGCATCTGAGGGAAAACATACTCTGACTCACAGAGCAAAGCACCACACGACATTCAAGGTCTGGTGTGGTCAACCAGCCCTGAGGAACAGTTTAATGACAAGCCTCCAACGTTGGCGGAAATCAAGAAGGTGGTCGACAGAGCCAGAGCCAAATCATCACCAGGGCCAAATGGAGTTACCTTACCCCCGGCCAGCTGTACAAGAAACGTCCCCAGGGTGCTGGAGTGGCTCCACAGGCTGCTGCGATCAGCTTGGAGAAACTAGAAGATCAGCGGCCAGTGGATGACGGCAGATGGTGTGTACATCCCCAAAGAGCAAAACTCAAGTGACATCAGCCATTTCAGGCCAATATCACTACTGAACGTCGAAGGGAAAATCTTCTTCTCTGTCATGGCAGCAAGGCTGACCAAGTACCTCATGGAAAACAAGTACTTGGATGTGTCAGTCCAGAAAAGGTGGCATCCCAGGCGTGTGTGGCTGGCTGTGTAGAACACGCCACAATGATCTGGGACGCAATCCAAAGAGCAAAACCAGAAAAGAGAGACCTGGACGTAGTGTGGCTTGATCTGACAAAACGCATATGGATCTGTACCCCATGAGATGATACAGTTAGCTCTTGAGATGTACCATGTACCAAAGAACATCCGCGACATGCTCTGGAAGTAGTTTAATGGCTTCTGATTGCGGGTTCGCTACCAAGTAGTACACAATAGATTGGATCAACGTGGAAGTGGGCATTGCAAGGGCTGTGCCATTTCCCCAATACTGTTCGTGTTGGCAATGGAAGTCATCTTGAAAGCAAATGATTTTTTTTTTTTCGATAGATTCTTGTGGTTTGAACCCCTATAGTTCCGATCCGTATAAAATAGAAGGTACAACCTGAGCATAAAAAAATCATAAAAGAACAGCTTAGGTGAAAAGCAGCTGAGTTTTCTTAACACTTTCAGAACTTCTGTGGTAGCTTTTCTTACCGCGAATACAATGATCGTGGCCAGTAGCACATCGAAACTAAGCTTTGTTGAAAAAGTAACACCTAGGTATCTATAAGAATATACAACGTCTAACACTGCTTATCACCAAAAAACCAACATTCCTTTATACTTTAATAGCCACCTTTCCGGAAAACAATGACTTTTTTCAGATTAACTTTTAAACATAATCTTTGAGCACACTCAAATAGGACATAAAGTTGATTTTGCAGAACCTGCTATGGTAGACGACATGAAAGCGATGTCATCAGCAAATAACAGTATGAAAATTTCTACATCGTTAGAGATGAATTGTATTCAATGCTTGCCACGTGAAAAACATGTTGCGTGCAAGCTGGTTAATGAATATAGAAAATAAGGTAGGATTAAGACAGCAAATCTGCTATAGATCTTTCAAAATTCAAAATAATCAGTATAAGAGTTTTACATTCTGACATCTTTGACACATGATTTAATGGTGCTGTGCATACTTTTCAAAAATATATTGAACAAAAGACCATGCTGTACATATTGAACGCCTTTCTGAAATCGATAAATGCTACATAAAATTTATTGTTCCGTGATGTGTTATTTCTATACTAGCATACAAAACGAAAATGTGTTCAGTAGTGTATATAGATTTTCCAAACCCAGCCTTGAGCATCAGAAATAACTTCATTGGTTTCAGCCCAGGAAATAAGCCGCTTATTCAAATGTGCGTTAAAATATTACACAAATGACTAATCAAGGAAACGCCACAGTAATTGTTGGTATCGTTCACATCACCTTTCTTTATACAACGGAATAATTATTGATTTAGTCCATTCTTCAGGGAATACACCATCTTTGAAAAGTGTATTGAAGTATTTGACTAGAAGGGAACTATTGAATCTCCTGAGGCCTTTATGACTTCACTTATCAGATAATCAGGACCAGCTGCTTTGCCACACTTAAGACTCTGGAATGGCTTTCTTTACTTCCTCTGCTGTAATTCCAGCGTCCAGAACAGGGTCAGATGCCGTATCAGAGACATCCAATTTTTGGATGGTCCACACTTTAGACAAAACCAAGATTTTAACAAGTGTTCAAAATGGTTTAAACCACTGATCCTGTGGAAATTGTATTACTTGTGTTGGAACGACTGCGATACTTATTGATTTTAGCCCAACAGGCCTGAGAATCATCTGCTACTCGCATTCAGCAATTAATGCGCTCAGTTTAAAGAAAACTACGTTTCTTCATGTACTTAAGTTGATAATATTCTCTCCTCATTTGTACATAGGCACATTTATCAGTTGCAGAGAGAGAGAGAGAGAGAGAGAACGGGAAACGGAAATTTTATTCATGTATAGGCCATTGTCCCTCATGAAGGGGTACTCAACTTCTAAACACAATTCCAAAATTAACAACATTTTTATTTAGTATCTAATCAAGAAACATCCGTCTACGTCACAAAACACATAGTAATGCTGACTTTAAAATGTCCGCTTTGCAGAAATGAAAACGAAGATGATGTTTCATTTTGTCTTATGTTGTCCCTTGTTTGAGTGTCTTAAGAACACAGTATATACCTAGTAAATCTTATGCAGATCTAAATAAGTTTAGACTTGCATTGCTTATGGCAACAGAGCATAAACACACGGTGAAAAACATCTGTCCACTTTTACAAAGCATTCAAGTTGCGTTCTGTTGGTTAAGCAATACATATCCCAAACCAGACATATATATATTTACAACGAACATTTGTAACCCAATTTTTCTTTCCACGTATATCTAAATCATACAGATTTTGTAAGCTTTATGGGGAAGCCTAGATTCCTCCATTCTTGTCAATTTTAACCAAAACTTTACACATTTTACAGCTGAATGAAAAAAAAAAAAAAATAATATATATATAATATATATATATATATATATATATATATATATTACAACTCAAAGATTGTCCCCTGTATCTTATACTGTTTGCATAGTTTTTAGTTTTTCAGCAGCTTTTTTTTTTCCTCTCCACACTTTCGTTTCGTTCCATTTTTACTACTCTTCGCTGGCTGCTTTGGGGGTGCTATTGCATTCTTTTTTTTCAAACCCTTGGTGCTGATAAACACCAGAGAATCATGGACTGTGGTGTGTCTCTCTATTTGACACCAAGAGCACAGACACAATCAGCCGTGTCTCCCTGATGAGTCCGATTCGCCAGCGGACGAAGGCCTAGGAGCAGGCAATACTATTAGATCTACCTTTTGAGAGGGATCCTGATGGTGTTCCTCAGAGGCAGCTATGTGAAGGGTTCCTCATATTTTTGATATATTCCCCCCCATTTTCTTATTCTTCCAATCTTTTTTTTTTTCCTTTTTTCCTAAAAGTTCAAATCTTGTGTCAAAGTCATTATATAATGCTGAATAATTGTTAGCTTTCACTTGCCACTTTTTCACCCACTACCCCTATCTATTATGTTCATTATATATATATTATATATATACTATATATATTATAATATATATATATGAGAGAGAGAGAGAGGGGATCTATATTGTCGTCTCTCCACAAACGAAGAGTGTCATTAGGAGTTCGCATCTCTACGCCTAAAAAATCTTCTCTGAGAGCAAAATAAGTGAACCTTTTCACATACATTCATGTCAGATGGTCGCATTTATCAAGTCCCAACAGCTCAGCTCATCAGTGCACAGTCCGGTACTGAACAAATCGGCTGAATTTGTGAATCGAAAATCTTCATCAGTACAGTCATCAACGAGTTATTTTAAAAATTTATATAACTATTGTGAAGTGCACAGTAAAAAGCTTTTGAGCTCTACTACTTACAATTCAACATGCTATGAACCAAAACTCAATCTTGTTGAAGAACAAATTCCCTAGGTATCTGTATACATTAACAACAGGCTTCACTCCTCCCATACATCCAACTTTCTCTAGCTCCTAAATACCCCCCCCCCCCCCCCCCCTTTTCTGAAACACAATATATTACTTTTGTCCATATTTACTTTTTAACTGGAGAGCTGAAGCTGTTTTTATACAGATTATTCAACTGTGTTTTGAAGACCGATGACAGTTTTTCACACAGCAACACAACATCATCAGCCAAAAGCAATATATCCAGTTCAAAATAGTCTTGACGACGAAAAATAGCCCCGTGTTTCCCTTCCCTAATAACTTCTAATGCTAATTGGTTTATAAACAAGGAAAACAAAACGGGATTGCACACATTCCCTTGTTTTTACTCCACATGTGCAGTTAATGTAATCTTTAAGCATGGAACCACATCTAATTCTGATTTTAACATTAGTATACATGCTATGAATACAACGAAGCATTTTGCCTTTTATGCCATTTCTCAAGTGTATAGGCCATAATAAATGTCTGTTAATGAATCAATCAAAAGCTTTCTCAAAATCGGGATGAAGGCTACATACAATTTGGCGGTTTAATTAAAATAACTTCTGAACCAATGCCAACAACGTAAACATATGATGAATAGTAGAATAGCCCCTTTTGAATCCTGCCTGATATTCACCTGTCAAATTATATTCTGTAACCCATTCTTGAAGCCTGTTATTTATGATTGTACTATAGATGTTTTACTGCACGCTGGTTATCACAACACTCGATATATATACTCCTATAATTACCTCTTTGATTATCTGCGTCTTCTCCTTTTAAAACAAAGGAATTATAATAGATTTCCATCCCAATTATCTGGGAAAAAACCTTTATCAAACAACACATTAACCAATTTTTATGAAAAAATCAATAACTCGATTCCCCCACCATGTTTTCACATTTCTCCTATAAATGTATCTGGGCCTGCAGATTCACCGTTCATTTAGCTTCTAACAGCAGGCAAGTAACACTTCTTCTTTTGATATCGGATGGTTCATCGTGCTAAAGTCTACCTCAACTTATAATTTTTTTTCAAAGTCGTCTCATTAGCTTCGTTGTTACACTGTCCTAGTTACTTCCACGATCAAGTGTAAACCTTTAAAATGCTAAAACCCTATAATCCACTGTTAAAAATTATTATTTACATGTTTTCTTTTTACTGGACCTATTATGTACATTCTCCTAAAATTCTGTGTGATTATTTATTGAAGAAACGAGCTTTCCTTCCAATATTAAATCATTATACTGTTTTTTTTTTCGGTCTACTCAATAGATGTTTATACTCTCGTCGGGTGGGGGCTATGGGCATATTGCTATCACCTGTGCAGGATTCTCTTTTGATTTTCTAAAAATGTTATAGTCAGTGTTGTTTTGCTTTCTTCTTGCATTGACTTAGCATACTCCAATCAACCAATCACCACTTTTATATTTTGTCAAGTTTCTTTTCTTTTTCATACATTGGGTCCTTGTTTTTTGATGGCACATCATTAAAGACACTGCTCAGAGCAACATTGTAATCAGAATCAATTCAGACTAATGGACCCATCGAGTTCAGATAATATTTCGTCGGAGAACATTTC
>JADBJO010022035.1:0-7500 GCA_016801955.1 Conus betulinus
TCGTATTTCAGCAGTAGGTTCGTACGATCTGCTTTTGCCTGAGCTTGTTCCTTTTCCTCCTGAACAGCAGCCACTACAGTTGCCACACATGTTTGTAAACATTTCTGGAATACTTTTTTCTATCTGGACAGAGAGAACAGGCAAAAGAACTTCCGTGACACGAAGCGCAATGACGTCAACGTTTTCAATTGCTCCAAATGGCTGATTTTCTTTCCAGCGATCAATGAGGTCTCAGTTGTGAGTGGAATTTGTGAAAGAGAGAGAGAGAGAGAGATGTTGGGGGGATTTCGTAAGTTCTTTTGTTTGTCTTATTGCTTTTTGGCCGTTGCTTTTCTTCTGATAGGAGGGGAAACTGTTGCCTGGGTGCCTGTGTGAGTTGGTGTGTGGGTTGCGCGCCGCGCGCGCGTTGCGCGTGTGTTTTTGTGTCTGTCTGTCTGTTGTTGCGCCTCACACGTGTAAAGAAGGAGGGGGGGTGGCTGGGGGGGCAAAAGATGCGTGTGGCATTGTGTGTGTGTGCTTTGTGTTTGCGTGCGTGCGTGCGTGTTGTGTGTGTGTGTGGTGTGTGGGTGTGTGTGTGTGTGTGTGTGTGGGTGTGGTGTGGTGTTATCTTAACCATGGCTCAGTTTGTTAAGCATTCTTGGCATGTATGATGATACTTTTACTTTGGGAGAGTTGGTGGTTTAGTTCTTTTTCCGGGTAAGAGACTGAGATCACGAAAACTGCCTCACTTGGCACGACAGCGTAGTCTGTGAACTTCCAAACTTTCCAGATGATCATCACAGCAGAACACCTGTCACACTCCCTGTCCCGAGCAGCATGACCATGGCAGGTGTTCATCTTGAGAATGTCCAATGCAGCATCTAACTCATGAACTGCTGGCCTGTGATGTGGAGAGCCGATGCAGGGAACTGGAGAACGCGGAGACATGGTACAGGGCGGCTTGCAGTATGTCCCAGGGACTGGACACAGCCGTACTTCTACTGTGACATACCCGGGGAGTTTGTGCCCTTACAGTCTTGTCTGCAATTTTAGAGAGGATTGTTCCAATGGATGTGATGAAGACTTCTGTCAGCATCTTCCATGTGAGCCGAACATGATAGACTGTGGTCAGGGACAGGTTCGTGCTCTTTCATTTCTCATCACCCTGTCCCCTTTATCTGGACTTCCTTCTCTTCACCCCTCCCTTTTCCACATTGGCACGAAATTGATTACCTTCATGTGGCGCGTTGCGCTGATTCTTCATTTTACCCTCTTTGTCAGTCATTGTCGATGCCCTCCTAGCTCCGTTACTTCCACACAGTTCACAGGCCTCCCCCATGCACAGCCACATTCAGCCCATGGTCTGTGGCGATCCTGCCAACAGCAGTCCATTGATTCAGACTTTAATTCAACGGACGTTTAACTGCTCTCCTTTGTCTCTTCCTTTGACCTATTATTTTCAGTTGAAGCAGGAACCAGCCACACTACAGTGTTGTCTGTCCTTTGTGTTACCTTCAAGTTAGCGTCCTCGGAAAGATGTGCACGAACGGCACACCACCTAAATCGATTTTGTACTGGTACATGCAAACACAACCCAGTCGAAGGTTCCAATTTTGTTATTTATCTAACCTGGAATGGGCCGTTGTGGACATAGGAAGACGATCAAACACATCCACAGGTAATGAAGACACGCGAAACATAATGTGGCTCAGTCAAAGATTGTCTCGAATGTCCGAGGCTAAAGCTTACAAACCAATATTTCTAAATGTGAAGGCATGTCTCTTCCAGTAGATGCATATCCACGACATCAATATGCTCCTTTTACGACCACACAAAGTACCACCTAGGAGATTCGATTGGCATTGGGGTCTTTTCGGCGGGACAATTCCTGCATGCAAAATGTAAAGGTCCATTATGAAGCAGATGTTGCAGTGTCTGGTAATTGGCGAAGTCACGATCAAAGTCTCAAGAAGGACTACAAATAGGATTTGATTTCGCCTCATTTACAGGGGGAAAAATGTCCTTAAATCAGAAACAGTGAAGAAATAGAAAGGACGAGCTAGAGCAAGTGAAGAAAGCACTCACACACACACACACACACACACACACACACACACACACACACACACACACACACACACACACACACCACACACACGTCACGCACAGAGCACCCGCACGCACACACACACACACACACGCACCACACCGCGCGCGCGCGCTCACGCACGCACGCACGCACATACACACACACACACACACACACACACACACACACACACACACACCACACACACGGCCACAAAACACACAAAAGGTAGGGGGGGGAAAGCTGATCAATTTGGATGCAAAGGCGAACAAAAGTAGACGGATTGCTCACTGGATTGTCTTTTGCCTCGCGACCTTTTTTCAGAATGAATGTTGATGTGAATTTCAAATTTGAGAGGTACAGCAAGGCGACAAAAATATCTGGTGGAGGACAAATTGGCTTGCTTTTGTTGGTTAATATGCATTTTTTTGTTGTGTTGTTTGTTTGTTGTTGTTGTTGTTGTGGAGGGGAAAGGAGATACATGTGGTCAAATCTGATTGATATATAGTATGTATTAAAATATTGCTGACAAGCCCTGATGTGATACAAGTACTGAAATTTTGATACCTCATACTTTTTTTTTTTTAAATAAAAGACTGAGACAAAAAGTCTAACGAAAAAAAAACTCTAGAAAAATGGGTCTCCCGCGGGATACAAAGGACTCCTTCAGTACAGATACCATGCACATCTGAAAACGGTGTGCTGAAAATGGCCTTTTCTGTCACTCTTTGTTTCTGCCCTAATTGGTTTTCTTCCTGTCACAACCTCCCCTTCTAACTTTCTGCCTTTCCAATTCATTCTCCTTTTGTTTCCACAAACGTGAAGTGTCTGATAATGTGCATTTCTGTTGAGATAATTCTGTGCTGTGATGTGTGTAGTATCCTGTTCGCTGTGCATGATTTTTAATTTAATGCTTTGTGTGTTGCGTATGTGTTTTTAGTACACATATTATTTGATACATTTTATAGAATGCATTTGTGTGCTAATATTCAGATGGGTTTTATTCTGGTTCTCTATGAGAAAAATGTGATGTCGTAAGCCCACGTCAGAGTATTGCAGATTCTTTCAGTAGGATATGCAATATTTTTCTCATTCATGTTTGAGATGTGTGGGTCGATGAATTACTTCACTGTTTTTTGTGTGGTTTCACAGGGTGTTCAGAGATGATGTTTGTTCTCCTGACCATGGTGACAGCCCTTATATGGCCTTAGTGACCAGCAGGGCAATAACAATAATAAGTAAACAAATGACAATGGGGGAGAGACCGGAGGGGAGGGGGGGTGCACAGTTGGTAAGTTCATGAACTTAAGTTTGACTCACCATTGAGCCAAGTTTTCGTTAGCTGGAGTTAACATTTGTTCCGACCCCTCTGTCCGCAAGTCCTTCGCATGAGGTCCCATGTGTAAATGCCTGCAGAACTCCTGGCACACACACTGAAACGCCCATAACCTTCCTTTAGAAGTGAAGGTCAGTGATGGCCAATAGTATAGATGACAAAATCGTGGCATTACAAAAAGTGAAAGTGGCGAGGAGCAGGGGGGGTGGGGGGTGATGGTGGTGGTGGATTGGGCCCTGCCTTGCCACACAGTACCCTGGACATAGTGAATGCACTTTCACTGCCCTCTACGGCATGAAAGGACTTTGGAGCTTTATTCCTATACCAGTGTGTATTAAAATGAAATATCACTTTCAAGCACTGGGATTATACACATAGTACGAAGCACTCATTTACTCATATTCATACCTCTTTATACTTTGCGGAAAAGACTGAAAAAAAGATTGTGTGAGATAAAAGACTGTAACATCAGTCTAGGAAATGCGCGAAAGAGCGTCACCCTGTTTATCCATTCAGTGGTATTTTATCACTTGTATCAAGGTTTCTACAGAAGCAAATAGTTAGCTATTGAGTTTTCTTTTTTCATTTGCTTGAATTATTTTGCTGCATTATAGTGGATAAGAATGCTCTCACATATGTTTGAAACATTTTGATGTATTGTAAACCTCATATACTGAAGAAGTACCTTTTTTTTGAAAATGTATTAGTCTGATCAGATTAAATATATGCATTTCTTTTTAATATAACGCCAATGCTTTACAATGAAGAGAAAAGCAGATTGAATATCGTATGGAAATGCAAAGAATCATTTCTTTTGAATGCAACTCAGATTTGTTTTTAATTTTTCTGTCAAGAGATAAGCAGACTAATCAGTATATGTAACTCAGTTGCGTGTGTGTGTGTGTGCGTGTGTGTGTGTGTGTGTGTGTGTGTGTGTGTGTGTGTGTGTGTGTGTGTGTGTGTGTGTGTGTGTGTGTGTGTGTTTTGCATTCGTGCGTGTGTGTGCGTGTGTGTGTATGTGTGTGTGTGTGTGTGTGTGTGTGTGTGTGTGTGTGTGTGTGTGTGTGTGTGTGTTTGCATTCGTGCGTGTGTGTGTGCGTGCGTGCTCGCATGTGTGCACAGGCTTGCGCGTGTGCGTGCGCACTCACGTGTGTGTGTGTGTGTGTGTGTGTGTGTGTGTGTGCGTGTGTGTGTGTGTGTGTGTGTGTGTGTGTCAGAGACAGAGAGATAGAGACAAGTGTAGAGAGAAGAACAACACACACACACACACACACACACACACACACACACACACACACACACACACACTCTCTCTCTCTCTCTCTCTCTCTCTCTCCTCTCTCGTGCGTGCGTGTGTGCGTGCGTGTGTGTGTGTGTGTGTGTGTGTGTGTGTGTGTGTGTGTGTGTGTGTGTGTGTGTATATATGTGTGTGTGTGTGTGTGTGTGTGTGTGTGTGTGTGTGTGTGTGTGTGTGTGTGTGTGTCTGTGTGTGTGTGTGTGTGTGTGTGTGAAAGGTATAAGAGGTGTTTACATTCATGGATCACGCCAGCTATTTTTTTGTTCAGTGTGTAGATTGGAGGAAAAGCTGTGATGGGTTCAAGGACTGCACCACAAACAAGGACGAGTCGAGCTGTCGAACCGTGAATCCCATCTCTTATAAGATAAGGCCACCAGCTGTAGTTAACTTTGACACGCCAGGTGATTCACCGTCACCCCACTACCAGAAAACACAACGCAGTGTCCAGACACTCATTTTCAGTGTCACGATGGTGGTTACTGTCTCCCTGTCTACGTCCGCTGCAATGACATGATCGACTGTCCAGGTCATGAAGACGAACTTGGTTGTTTTAATTTTTACAGATCTTGCTCAGGGTTGTATCGATGTCGATACCGTGATCGAACGATCTGTCTGCACGTGAAATCACCTGTGTGATGGTCTGCCACAGTGTCCACAACATGATGATGAACTGATGTGCCACATTCCTTGTCCTCAGGCATGTGTTTTGTTACGGTCTTGCCTTCACCTGTAACCGGACTTTTTACATTCGCTCTTTCCCCACAGACACGATACCTGGACGTCTCAGGCAGTGGAAACACGCATGAGTGATATCACTGATAACATTATGTTGATCCACCTAGGGGCGTAACGGCGTGTGGATGGAAGCGTTTAACAGAAGCTGCTTTGCCGAATCTTCATAGTTTGGATCTTAGCCAGAATCTACTTCATTCCATCAACTTTAGCCACTTTGCAGCTATGCCCCACCCTGCGGAGACTGAATCTGGCAGGTACCCCCCCTATCTGGTGGTAACATCTACGTCCAAGTCTGGTACTCACATCCATCATTAATGATGATCAATATCTCCCATGTCCAAATTGAATCTCTATAAATATGAGCATGTTGTCAGCTGTTATGCCACAGTTGAAAGTTCTAGATCTGTCCTGGAATGATATAAAGGTCCTTGGGAAATGCACTTGTTTCAGAATCTTCAGGTTTTGAACTTACAGGGTTGTCCTGTCATTGATTTGCTCCAGCCTTCATGAAACACATGACAGATCTCCTGCAAGTTTTTTGCAGATAATTTCAAATTGTGTTGTTCTGTTGTTTTGCCAGACAGCTTCCGAGAGGGAATGCTTGGCTCCGTCGGATGAAATCTCGTCATGTGATGACCTGTTGAAGTCTATGGCTTATCGTTGTGCCCTAGGGGTATTTGCTGTGCTTGCTGTTCTTGGAAATCTGGGTGGACTTGTGTATCGCGTATATTTTATGTCAAAAAAACACCAAGACTGGTTTTTTGTAATTTTTGTTATTCATCTGTGTGCCTCTGATTTTCTGATGGGTGTGTATTAATCTTCATAGGCGTAGCAGACCAAATTTATGCAGGTACCTATATTTGGAATGATACTATATGGAAACAGAGTTCTGCTTGTAGCATTGCAGGACTTTTATCCTTATTATCCTCTGAAGTGTCGGCATTCCTAATCTGTTTTATCACTTTAGATCGCTTCCTTGTGCTTCGTTTTCCGTTCAGTCACATCCGGGTTTGGAGCCAGGTCAGCTCACATAGCCCTGTGCAGTCATTTGGGCAATGGGGATTGCACTGGCGTCTGTACCTCTGCTCCCTGTAACCTCACACTGGGAGTTTTTTCCACCAGACAGGTATTTGCATTCCACTGCCTGTCCAGAGCTGACTTTCCTGGTCACATTTATTCGTTTGGCATCATGGTCATTTGCAACCTAATCCTCTTTATGACCATTGGAGTGGGTCAGCTTCTATTATCTACTGGTCGGTGAGGAGTAATGCAATTGCTGATCAGCTAACACAGACCAAAGACAAAGACAACGAAAGTGTGCAGTCCAAGGAATCGACTATCGCCAGGCGCCTCCTGTCCATTGCAGTGTCTGATTTTCTGTGCTGTTTTCCTGTGGTCTGTGTGGGGTTCTGGCTGCCACTGGTGTCGCCATTCCAGGAGAGGCCAACGTTGGAATGGCCATTTTCGTGTTGCCACTCAATTCAGCACTCAACCCTTTCCTGTACACTTTGAACATAATTTTAGAGAAACGACGTAGAGCACGAGAAATGCGTTTTCAAAAACAGCTCAGTCTTCAATTAAATGAGTAAACAAATTAAACAGAGCAATATACATATGGTGAAACTGTGTGCCTGGTCAGCGTATTTCAGCCAACATTCTTTAACTCATATATGCCCACCGTCCCATTTATGGGACACAATATTGTAATGATGATACTAAGTCAAGTGAACCCAATACAGAGGCTTATATGCTCAAGACAGGTCAAGGGAAGCTATGTGTGACCATCTGCTGTGTTCTGGGAATTAATCTTCCCTTAGCTTTTCCAAGGGAGGCTGCCATTTGCAATTTGAGTGTGGACTGGAGAGCATCATAGCAAGCAGTAAATGGTGAGTTCGTATTAAAAAAAAAAAAAAATATCAAACAAAGAACAAATAATGGAGATAATGATTTATCTGAAAATGTTTTTCATGGATTTTTCAGAAAATGATCTTGCTTGCATTTGTGAATATTTAAAGTGCCGTCCCAAAAATGGGACAGTGGGCACAAGAGGGGTGGGGTTTTTAA